>BMAO01020429.1:0-59824 GCA_019973975.1 Trichonephila clavata
TTTCACAGAGACATAATGGTTACTGAGATTTATATAATCTGACGACGAGAGGAGATGAGAAGCAATGATCAGGTATTGTATAATTTGATGTAGCGTTTCAGGTATTAAATAGTTGAAGATAATAGCGACGATTGGTCATAAATAAATATTCAGAGTAGTGGATTGACCCATAAAGTATGACTAAATATAACAGTCTTCCCATAATTTCGCCCTCGGTTTATTTCATTTTAGTAGGAACATTCTTCTTGTTTGAATATTAATTGTGGCGTTGATGTGCGCGCTGAATGTTTGTACCATAGACGAGTCCTATCCTTCATTTCTCACACCTCTAGAAATATAGTTGGTCATTGTTATGTTCATATTTTTCCGATACACGTCAGCCACAGAACAGAATTTATTTTCCTTAATCTGTCACAAATCCAAACATGAGTGCAATTTCCGCGTACAATAAAACCAATTTAAACCAATGAACTCTCTTCTGGATATATAAAACATGTAATTAACAAGTGTTCCCAAAACAGGATTTCTTTCCTGACCTGTCCTGCCTGCGTCAATCATTACCTTTCCAGAAACAGTAACTCACTGCCTAAGACGCACCAATAGCGCCAACATCTATTAATCTTCGCCAACAGTAGCCAGATTACTATAGTCATGTCTCATAATAGTATTTCAACTACTAGCTGTTATATACTTGCCTCTAGGTATTTATATAGTTAGCGAATATATATAATTGCTTTATATAGAAGTGATGACGATATTGGTTTTCATTTACTGATTTTTCAATCGTAATATTATTTAAACCACTTAACGAGAAACCAAACTGAATTTATAGTAATATTCCTATTAAAATAAATCACTAAGTTTATCAGTTGGTTGGAATAAATATTTTATCATGGTGTTAAAAAGAAGAATTAGTGAAAACCCGTATAGATCCGTCACAAGTTATTGATATTTTTGTCTTATCATTAACCTTTCAGATGTTTGAAAAATAGTCTTATAGCCACCGCTTCTTCATTTAAAAATTATTTCAATTTCTAAAACTAAAAAGTTCTATTTTTTTTATGCATCTGTAACCCCACTAGGGAATTGATTTCTGCAAAATCGAAAAGGGGAACTTTTTATTCACAAGCCCCCACAATTTCCCATAGGAGGGGATTTCCGAAAACCCATCCTTCGTAAATCTCTATTCAACAAAAGAAACATGCTTACTAAATTTCAAGCCTGTAGATCTAACAGCTCAAAAACGGAAATGTTATAAACAAAACATTACTTTTGTAATCATTTCCTTGGATATTGATTTCCATAAATAATTACATAACTCTACTCAACAAAAGAGACATGATCACCAAATTTTACATTAGGTCTAATAGTTTGAAACATACAAGTTGGCAACCCGATATCGCATGAGCCGTACACTCTGAATCGGCAACCATGTGCTTCGTTTCATATAATGTCGCCAATACAGTTGCGATAGAACATTAATGTCAGCTTTCGAACAAAAATATCGCAGCGATTGCCTGGACTGGAATCGTTGCGTGAGAAGAAATGCATTGTCCATACGATTAACAATCAACGGAACTAAATACTCAACTTTCCAGAAAGCTGTAAAAGCTGCAGGTTTATCAAAATCTAAAGACTTTATCAATGAAGTGTTAAACGATGCAGCTTCCGTCATGAATTTAACCGAAGATGAGCGCCAAGAACGAATTTGGCGAAAAAAGAACAAATAAATAGAACTACATGATACATGTGCATAACAGTTTAGTTTTACAATTTGAGCAATGAGCATATGAATTGTATAATTTGTACAATGGGGATTGGACCACCGGGGGGGGGTGTACCTCCCTCTCCCCTAGTATAGATTAAAATAAATTTTTGACCTCCTACACTCAGAGTCAAACTAATATCATGAATTCGATTACTTTCAAAAACGACATTAATTTCTCCGAGATATAAGTACTGTTTGATACGAGATGAAATGTGTAGTCGATAATCATGTTTTATTTTGGAATAAATCGAACGAAAAAAAAGAAAGTTTCAATGACTTCAAATTATTTTTCTGTCCAAATAATATCTTTTATACGTATCTCATTAGTTCTCTGCTTTTATGAAGACCCAACTTCTTTAAATTTGCTCCATTTGCCGTAATTACTTGCTTCTTTGAAATGATAGATAACATTGCCCCTGGCGATGTTGCCATTCCGGGATGAAGAAAAAATCAATACATGAAGCATTTCCGAAACAGATCCAATAATTTGGGTCGACTTTGATACAGAAAGAAAAATAATTTCGGAAATCACTCAGGGTTTTACTCGATTTTTAGTAATTAATATCATTTATTTAATTTCTTTATCGTGAAATAATTTCTCGAAA
Organism: Trichonephila clavata; assembly: GCA_019973975.1. NCBI lineage: Eukaryota > Metazoa > Arthropoda > Arachnida > Araneae > Nephilidae > Trichonephila > Trichonephila clavata. Next base: position 2,374 of record BMAO01020429.1, read on the forward strand.
TATTTACAAAATATCAGCTTTTGCAATCAGATATAAAAGTAATTATTTGGGTTTGATTTAAAGGTTCTTTGTACACATTTATGCCTCTTCCAAAATTAAGAATTTAATCAGTAAATTATTTCTTTCTTGAAAGATATTGAATTAAGATATATTTATGAATTTATTAATAGCTGTTTCGTATATCGTACCCATAAATTGTATCAATGAGATTTATTTCAGATTTTGGGTTTCAAAAAACCTTTTTCACAGCTTCGCTTTTATATGTTATCGCGCGTTTGATCATAAAAAAAAGGTACAAAACATGTTTAAGGTATCTGACTACCCTAAAATTGTAAATTTTGCTAAAAATTGACAACTTTTTTATGGTTTTATTTTGTAGACCATCTTATTAGCTTTATAAAAATACAGAGTTTATTACTTTTCGTTCACTAGAACAAAAACTACAAGTGTTTTAGTAAAAGCAGATGCCATTACTATAAGCAAGATGTCATACTTTAAAACGCGTTTTACTCAAATGTGATTTTTTAAAAAAAAATTTTGAAAATGCTCAAACAAGGACAGTGATTGCTCAAAATGTTTTGAAAATATTTAACTGAAATTTTTTTGTGTTAGGTTTTTTCTGTATAATAGTAGAAGTTCTTTAATATTCATATGACTGTTTTATTACAAAATTTGCAGTCCCTTATGTTAATATAATCACTGTTATTTCAAGCAAATTCATATAATAACTAAAATAAAGTGCTTAGTTTTTGTAAAAAAAATTAAAATATCTCTTATCCTGAAGGTTATTTCAAAAATGAATAACATAGCAACACATCAGAGTTGAAAAATTGAAAATTTGTTCATAAACTGTTGGTACAGAACGGGCCCCATTTATGTTACTTTTTGTAAATTTTTACCCCTTTTTTCCCATTTTACTAATAATAATTTCCTTTTTTATCTTCATTTTAGCATATTTTTTATTTTAACAAATTAAAACCAAAAATCCATATCTCCATTTTTTTAAAAAATTTTGTCACAAGTAGTCGGATACCTTAAGCACTGTTGATGATGTTTTTAGAAAATGTTCTATCTTCATTGTTCGGTTGTTTGAAATTTATATTCAAAAGTAAATTATGAATTGAATTTATCAATAAAAAATGGTACTTTAAATCGAAATATTTTCTGTTGATGTTTTTCTCATGTACTTAAAAATATTTCTTCATTATCAGTCCTGAATGAGAAACGTCATCAATTGTTTTTTTAAGAATTCCAAATATCTTAAATATTCTTCCAAAAAAACTTCTTGAAGTGCATTTTTAATAACAGAAATTTATTAATTAAGATTATTTGAAGTGTTTTTGACATTTGGAATGTTTAATATGACTCCTCTAATTTTAAAAATTCGTCGAAAGAATTTGTTAAGGGTGACACAAAACAAAAATTACGAGTTCCGTCAAAAGTTCATAATACACGAAATTATTTAATTTAATTTAATTGTATATCAAAAGAATAATTCTAATTTTAAACGAATGTTTATGCGAAAAAATGAAAAGAAAAAAAAAAGAATTGTCTGGCAATAGATAAGGAATGTAATAAATTTGTAGAATGCATCAATTTTTTTTTTATGTTCAAGTAAATAGTAAAATTTTTTTACAGTTTTCCAGAAATAAAAAAATACATGACATAATTCTAATAATTATAAAACTTTTCAGATGTTTTCTTCATTTTAAGAGTTGTTTTTTCAGCGGGAGGGTGAATAAATTCCTGTGACGTCATATTCCCATGATAAATGTAATAACGTGTAATCCAAGCCGATCAACTCATATGGCTCACTGTTGCCAACTTTTGCTTTTTACAGAAGTTTTCTTTTAAAAAGTACATATTTGATGACAACACACATCTATATACATAAAGGAGAAAAGAGACTCACTCACTCGCAAACTAACGAAACCTCGGGAGTTATTAGACATGTGAGCTTGAAATTTGGAAGGCATGTTTCTTTTGTTGAGTAGAGATTTTTGAGAACGAACGAGGTTTTTGGAAATCGATTCCCAAGGTGGCATTCATAAAAAAAATTCCAATTCTGAACTTTTAGACCTGTTTATATAAGTCAGTAACAGTCTCCGACAGAAGCGATCATTTTGATCCATTGTGCTTACGGAACCAAAGATCGCGAGTTCTATCCTCCTCATTGGTGACCTTGATGCTGAACTAAGAAAATGCAACCTTCTTGCAGCTGACGTGGTGCTATCTACCCGCCACAAGAGCAATCAAAAAGCCGTCAGAACCCCTTGACGCAGGAAACAAAGCCGCCAGACTCTTGACGCAACAGCAACAACTCACAAACTGGCCATAACAACTATATCATTCGTTTGCCTATCCACCAACTCACTGGCAGGGGAGTGTGTAGCGGTGGTATCTATATAAGCCAGTAACAGTCTGCAGTGATCATTTTGGTCCAATGGTATGTTACGTGCTTACAGATCAGGAGGTGACAAGTTCTATACTCCACAGATTTGAAATTTGGCAAGCATGATTATTTTGCTGAGTATAGTTCCGTTAAAAATGGATTTTGGGCAGAAATTGATTCTGGGAGATTAAGAAGGTGTTAAAGGTAACTATACTTTCGTATTAAAAATTCAAGACCTGCCTTTGTTAATCAAAAGTGGGGGGGGGGATAAGAAAGTTTTTCAATATAATCGAAAGCTTAATCCTGTGACTTAGATATTAATGAGCCGTCCATCTTCTATAGTGGTTAGCGACGCTGACTACTGTGCCGTAGGGCCAGGGTTTGAATCCCGGAAAAGGCATTGATGTTTGTAAATGAAAAGTGCCTTTGCAGCATGGGGGGACGGCCAAATAGCCGTCACGTCACTTCTTGTGAGGTTTGTGGAAGGGCAAGAGAGATGGTAAGCCCCTGACCACCCCCAGGGTGTTCTCCCTTAAAATTGGGGTGGAATCGAGCCAAATCGTACTGTCACCTGAATGACGCTAAAAACTATGGCTAATGACAGTCGTAAAATGTAGCCACTTGCCGCAATGTATATCGTGGGCCTTGATCAGATGTTATTGTCGATCGGGTGGCATAATTAGCAACTCTACAACAGGCATTAAAAACTGTGTCAGACAACATCATGAAATACCCAGCGAAATGGGCGGTTTAATGTCTAGTGGATAAACAAAATACCCTCAATTTAAAAGTACTGATACAAAATTTAAATCAAAAAGGGAGACCCGTATCAAAATTCCATGGGGAAACCTTCTGGCCCTCTTGTTTTCTCCTTTAACATTTTAGGATTGTTTTACTTACACATGGTGGGGCTCCTGTAGCTTTGAGCCCCGTATTATTGATGCAGCTGATACAGTGTTAGCTACGCCCTGGTTCAGAAAATAGGAATTATTAAATAGCTTCTACAGGATTAATATTCTAATCCAGGGGTCGGCAACCTATGGCACTCGTGCCACATGTGGCACGCGGAACAATTCTCAGTGGCACTCTGCACTACTCTACAAATTTGTCCATTTTTGAGTGGATGGGATTTGCTTAGTTTGTAATAGACCACTCAAATTTGACTAACATCTTTAGAATTAGGGGCATTTACGGAATTACGAAAAAATCTGAAAGATAACTCTGAATACAAAATATACCTTTGAATTCGCGATATCAAAGTGTGTGCGTGTGTGAAGTGTTGCAAGCACTAGGTACGCATTAAAATTATTTTTTTTTATTTAAATTTATAATGAAGGGAAATACTCATATTTTATGTTGTTTATTTATTTTAATCATTATGTTTAAAATAACACATCACTCAATAAGTCCCGGGCCTAACATATAAAGGGCGCTACCTTCTAATTTTTCTAAGCCTAACCTAGTAGTACTAACTTTGAAACGACACGTGTGAAAATTTCGAGATAATATCTTGTTTAATTATAAAGTTACAGTGGTTTTTGGTGGCAACTGTTTGGAAACCATAGATGGAAAAGAATTTCTTGTGCTAATTAAATATTACTTTCTAATGGATAAAAACACTGTTAAAGCAAAACAAGACTTGATAACAGCTAAAAGGCTGCCGACCCCTTTCATAAATTTTGAGAAGCCTTAGTAAGTCAGGAGCATATAAGAGCATTTTAATCAAAACAAGAATGTTTTTATTCGATGGCTTTTGAAAGAGTTCTTATCTTCCCACATACACATGCTAAATCTTGTATAATATTCATGAACCTAAAATCAATATTCATTTTATTCGAAGGACTGTGAAATTAACCCTCCCTGATTTTTTTTAAAAGCTAGATTTTTGGAAATTTTTTTAACCTTTTTATACAAAGAGTATTGCGGTACAAAGTAAAATATACGAGTAAATATAGCTGAAATTTGATACTGTGATTTGCTGCTATTTTGATTATTTGTCAATCTTCTCCGTTTCTTATTTTGCTTGCAGTTGTCTTGTAATCCGCCATTGGAAATTTAAAAAAAAATGATTGATTGATTTGACCTAATTATATTCTGTTAAATGGATTGAATTACTTTTAATTATTGCTCGTCTATTTCTCGGAATCATTCGAGTTTTCATTTTTTGTTACTTAAAATGAAGAAAACAATCAAGGTAAAATGGCTTACCTGCAATGGAGGGCTGCCACACATCGTTTCAAGTCAAATCCATGAATAAAAAGTCCTTTTGTGAATTTTATATGTTTTTAATTTCTACAGCAACATAACAAAAATATTCGGGACATTACACGACACTAATTAATCTAAACAAATAGCATTTCTAATCATCTATATCAATTTTAGTTTCGACCGCGTAGTTTCAGTATGTTTCTTCTACGCGTCCATTTTAATTCTGAGTCATTAGTTCCTTTTACAAAGGTGGCGCTGCTGTCGCTTTAGAAGATGGGAGTTTGTGACACGAGTTAATCGGCCAACAACTGAAGTGATTTCTATTCTCAGATGTATAATTGAAACAAGAGATAAATGTTGTAAACATGAGGCATTTCCAATCATAATGAAGTACTGCAAGTCACCAATGTAGCTGAAGTGAATTTGAATTAAAATGCATAAGATTTAGACCAGGAGTCGGCAACCTGTGGCACGCGGTACAATTCTCAGTGGCACTCTGCACTACTCAAGAAATTCGTCATTTTTTGAATGGTTTGGAAGTTGATAAATTATTAATGGACCTTCTTGACAAACATCTTCAAAATTATGGGCATTTTAGGAATTTCGAAAAAATCTGAAAACTAACTCTAAAGATAAATTTACAGCTATGTTTTGTAAATTATTAAATGTCATTTCTGGAGAGATTTAATTGTTTGAAGAGAACAAATTGCATGTACCCTGCTTTCCGCCTTTGGTTCTATATATCCTTTCAAAGATTCTTTCCACATATGAAAAATATTTCGATTCTAAAAGAAAAAACTGTTTAACAAATGAATGCTCAGAATCGTGTCAAATTGAAAGTCACTCATTATACCCCTGATTTTGCGACATGAAAGTAGAGCGGTGTTGGGTCTCCATTAACATTTTTATTTACCTTTTTATTTAACTATCCTGAAGGGAAATACTTATATTTTATGTTGCCCATTTCTTACATTAAAACAAGTATGTTTAAAAACACATAATATATGTGCTATTTTAATTTTTTTTAAATTTTGTTGAAGAAATAAATACATTTCATGCAGTTTATTTTTTATGTCAAGAAATATCTTTAAACGGTGCAAAATGAATGTATAATAAAACTGTAAATATATGTATCTATATTATATTCACCTCTATCTATCGCGGGAATCTAATTATTTCAAAAATTTTCTACTATTTGGCACACTGAATTAAATTGGTAGATTGGTTTGGCACGCCAAAGCTAAAAGGTTGCCGACCCCTGTTCTAATCCATACATACAATTAATGGTATATTAATCTCAATTCGAGTCTTTCACAGAAAGAACAGTTAATTTTAAAACATTCCTCACGTAAAATATGACTTTTGTTACTTCTAGACTTAATTATTTATATTTTAAGACTCAAAATTCAGTAATCACGTAAAACTGAATTTTAGAAATAATTTAACTTTAAATCTGTCAAGAAAAATATTTTCCTGGCCCTTATATTTTATTAACTTATCTACACAACATCGAATTAATTAAATTTACATGTATAGTACGAGTAATGTGTTACTTATTATATGTCTAAATACACAATACAATCCACAGATATTCGGAAAATTCCAAAATATGACTCCATATTACATAAAATTAATTTCGTTAATGGTTCCATCAAATAATGAGGAAAACGCGATTTCTACTTAATACAACTCGTCATTATTTCGAGTTTATTATACACTGCTGTCATTTCGCTTTATTACATATTAGTAGAATATTATCATCTGCACAACAGTAAGCTATTAATCGCGTTTGCTATTTTTTTCATTTAGTAACAAAAAATGCAAAAATATTTTAGTCGTGGAATCTTTTGGTTGATATTAAATATAAATTTGGTTTTTCTCAGTTAAATTTTACATTCGAAAACTTTAGGCTTTTAAAAATAATAACATGGAGCACGCACGAAATTTCAATCTTGGTAGATGGCGCCAGCTGTTCTCTTCACATAAATCTGAAAATGATCACAGATTTCTATTTACACTGCTGGTGATCCAAACTGCAATCTCAAGAAAGACAAGACCACAGCCAAATTTATTAGAAAATTAATATACGCAGGGACATCTTAAGACTGTGGCGTCGTGGAACTCGGTAGAGAATTGTGACGCGAGGCTAATCATTAAAAATATACTTTTTTGTGAGCTAAAATGCTTTATTTGATTTTCAATATTTAGAAGATCACTGGGAAGAGAAAAAAAGTCAGTTTCAGGTGCTAGTTCTATTTAGCCAGTTCGGTTGCATTTGTGCCCACTCCTCGCGTCTTCTCCGGGCATCAGGTCTTCAGGATACGGAGTACGAAAATTAGATCGTCGAATTTCTCTACCGCGGGCACTCGCCTCGAGCTTCCTTCCTAGTCCGCCGGATACTGTCTCAGGGGTCGATCTCGGGAGTCCATCTCGGGAGTCGATCCCCTCTTTCGCTGGGTCGACCCTTTTAAACTCCAGGGGCGGGTCCACTCCTTACCCCTCATCAACCCCCAAGGTTTTGCGCCTGGCACCTCGATCTTGCAAGTCCACCATTCGTGCAGAGATAACAAAAACTCCGGTCCCTCTCAAAGGTCGCCGGCGACAAGGGCTTGACTGACATCTGGTACTCGAGCCACCTCACCGCATTTTCCTTTTTTGATGTTACCCGCCGCCGTCTGCCCAGGCGCCAGCCTTTCAAGACGGACAATCACTGCCTATGGACGAAAAATAATGCAGTGATGCCCTGCCTATAGTGTTAGCACTTACACCGGCACGGACAGTCCAGATGTCCGAAAAAGCACAATGACGCTAAAGTCGCTCCCCAGCTGTGGAGTTCATCATGAATAGGGGCGATTTCTCCTTTGTGACTACGTTACAAGACTCTTTGAGGCCTTGGGCCCATAAAAATATTTTTAAGGCCCTGTGTCCTAATGCAAAAGTAGAGATCTTTAAAAGTATACAATATGCATCCATTGTCAAATACTCGTTCAAATGATAATTTGAAACAAATAAATGTGCACGACTCACTATCTCACAAACCTATTCACAAACCGGCTCGACCGATGGCCGTATTTCTCTAAATAAGTTGAATGATTGTTCATGGTATTAAGCCCTGACCTAGACATGGACAATGGTCATCACAAAATAATACAGTCTTGCCACTTTTGCCAGTAGACATGCTGTTTGAAATTCGCTGGATTTTGGAGAATATCTACAGGAATAATATTTGACCATTAAAATTATCCAGATCATGATTTTATTCAGATGAAAACGAAATAAGGTTACCAACGAGGGTAAGGCCCTGGGTTCGGGCCCAGTTGTCCCTTGCTTTAAGACGTCCCTGAACATACAGTACTCTAAGGTGAAATGACTTAAAATACAGTCTTCTACAGGTGAGGAAGACAATCAAATCAATATGGAGTGTTGCCACCATGCCTAGCACTGAATGAAATAAGTTTAAAGTATCTTGTTGGCATATGACAGTCCATGCTACTCCCATATTATGCCAGAGTATTTGATATATCAGCTTGTAGTGTATGCCAGTACAATCGTTTTCCAATCACCGACCATACGCAGTGACGTCTTAAAATGCAATCCCAAGAAAGACTGTGAGCGCGACCTATTTGGCACCGCTCCTTCACCGTCTTGCCTACCTAAGGGTGTGGGGGGAACAAAGCATCCCCAACAACTTCCATAATAATTATTTTATTACTCTTCAAACACACATAATCAATCGCAAGTGAAACTACAAAAGGAAACCCTAGGAGTGATATATAAAGTGAGTTATCTATTCTCAATGTATAATTCTAAGTAAACACTACTAAGTGAACTAGACAAGGTGAACAAGCGCTGTGATCTGATTACTAAATCTAATTCTATCTATCTTAGATCCTTAATCTAATAATTTATTATCTTAGCAACTCCTTCCTTAACCCGCGCTATGTTTGTGAAATACTCAATGGAATATTCTGATACTTACCCCTACGTATCACCGCAACAGCTCTCCTGCTCCTTCTATCTTACAGCTACAAAATTTTGTAGATGTAAGATAGAAGGTTTGAAATCCATTTGTGAAGTGATGAACTCTAAACAATACATTAAAAAAAACTTAAATTGTGCTTATGATGCAAACGTTCGCTGGTGGTGTTGGTATCCTTCAACAAGATCTTGTTCCCCTTGTCATACTTCGAAGCTAACAACGAATTTTTTTTCAAAAACAGAAAATAACGGTTTTGGATTGGCCTGATAATTTTCCTGATGTAAATTCCTTCGAAAATTTGTGGAGCATTGTAAAGAGACGTGTGAGTAAAATGGACTGCTCAACAAAGAAAACAATGACTGAGAATGCTATAAAAATTTGGTTTCGTGAAGACGCGATCAAAAATTTATGTTCTAATTTAGTGGAATCCATGCCAAACCGTGTACGGGATCTCATTCAAGCTTGAGGAGGTCATATTTTGTATTAGATTGCTATACGGTGCATGTAAGTTAACCTATACTAATTAAACAACATTTGTGAAAATTTTTGTGTTGTCCCAATTAATTTGCACAGTACTGTAGATAGTGAGAACAGACAGTTTAATGCATCAATATGATGGTCGAAAAAGAAAGACTTTTCTCATTGTCTATTCGAATAAAGCTGTAAGCAAGCTCTAAAGATAATTGAGAGCAACGGCCTTCAAAACCTTAGAGATATAGCGTTGGCTAATCATTATATAGTCAATGCGAGCTAGGGGAGTGCAGCAGTAAAATTCAATACCACCCTAAATCATAATATCAAGTATGGGACCAGTATGGCAATTTATAAGTCTACAGCTAAACACCCTTTCACTACGGTGGTTGGATACTATTTTAGCCCACACACTTATTTATAATTTTGCGAATAATTATCCTAATACTACAAAGAAATCCAATTAAGAAAAATGAACTGTTGGCGCAACTGTGCGCAATGTGGTTTTCTTCATTGCCAAAAGCATGGGCTAAAACAGGATTTTTCCTAAAATCTATATAAAACAAATAGTTTACAAAAAAGAAAAGGAACATGTTATTGCAAATTTAATGAATGCATATTAATTATAACTTAATATTGCATTTAAAATATTAATAGTTCACATCAAAAGTTAATAAATTAAAATAAAAAATTAAACAACGTGAAATCTTGTATTCATTTAAAATTTGTTACTCTTAGAATCTTATTTGTTAAGTCTGATATAACTTTCCGATGTATAATATGCACGAATAAATAGTGTAAAGTGTTAGAAAAACTGAAATTACAATAACTAAATACATTAACAATCAATTTATTGTTTAGTATAACAAAAGTACATTCCAAACAAATTTTTAACAAGTTTAACAATTAGGGTTTCTAATCTTTCAACAATGAAAACAATGATTTATCAGTAATTATTGAAGTATAGTTCATTTATTGTTGTGCGTTTAAGTACTTCGTTGCGATTTAAAAGCTTCTTGTATTTTGCGTTATTTTAAAAAGCAAAAACCGTCTGTTGCGACTATGGCAATCGATTTTATTTTTGAGATTGTCCCTCACTTGCTTCAGTGTGCATTATGTTTTGCTTTTGGATTTGACATGCCATCCTTTTACGAGATATGCCTCTTTGAGCTGGCTGTTGAAATCATCAAAAACTGTAAGGAGAAGGAACAGCCAATACCTCGATCGGATACCGAAACATCAACACATTCCGATCCACTTATCACGACTAATGCTAACAATCCTATTCCTGTTGTGCAATCTGACACAGTTTATCACATCTGCAAAGCACTTGAACTTAATGCTATACTTGCACCTTCAAATGACACAAATCTAGTGGAGAAACCAATTCCACCACGAAAAGTAAAACATGCAACATCAAATCCAGTTGTTTATTCCTTCACTTTGCTTAAAATTTGTGAAGCACAGGATTTAACAGTTGAACTTCGACCGGAACATGAAAGACCCGTGTTCGTAAACCCTAAAAAGAGGCAAACTCCAGTGGTTTATTCTCCAACAGTGTTTCACATCTACAAAGCTTTGCACCTCGATGCACAGCTGGCAGATGTCTCAGACAAATAGACTGAGCAATTAGAAAATAGCTGAAAATGATTGTCATTGCAATAGTTATTCAATATTGGTTCCATAAATTAAACTGAACCTCTTATTCCTGCGATAAATAATGGATGAAATATATATCTGCACAATATTTTAATCGCAATGCAGTTGGAATTTTAATGAAAGACAATTTTGAAATATACCTTCTGTACAGATAATGAAAGAACTGTAAAATGCTGCCTCTTTATCAAGAGTGCCGAAATTTATGATTTATTTCAATGGAGAATGATTACACTAATCTAATTGATCAGTACTGATTTGAGTTCTCTATACTAATGGACGACCGGAAACATTGATGTAGTGTCTGGCTACTGTTGGCGATAGATTATAGGATGGTTGGCGCAATCCTTTGCATCCGCGGGAGTAAGTTACTATTTTTAGGGAGAAGGTGATTGACTTCCAAGCAAGACGGTGAGGGGTCAGGAGAGTCCCTTGTTTTAGGAGCACGAAACGCTGGACTGAATTTGGTGTGAAGGAAAGCAAGTCTGTCCTATGGTTTTAGACTGACGTACAGGGCGTGGCCTGCTGTATCAAGAAGAGATAGTTTCTTGAGAATTCTTTTAACACGACGGACTGTGTTTGGTTTGATTGTATTGAGAAGCGAGGTAATTCTGGTGGCTGTTAATGCGAAGTACAACGTTGAGAAGTTGTGAAAAAATAATAATAGAGAGATATTACAATTGAGTTCTAAATGAAATACAATGTAGAAAATTTTAAAATACATATAAAAATTATACACGAATTCGAAGAAAGAAGACAACTGTGGAATCTCCGTGTTAGACAAAATAAAGATTTCACGTACATTCTCCATATCATTGGACTTTAACATCAATGTTAATTAAAGAATTTTTATTGATTTTTGGAAATAATGAAAGAACACGTCTTCGTCAAACGCGACATTTAATTTTTACTGAAAAATGGACGATTGCGTAAGTATCGCCTTCAGTAAAAATGATTTTTTTTATCGTTAGAGAGGGCAACCAACCACTGCATGTTTTCAACAAAGCAATTACGATTTTCATTTAGTGAGAAGAAATATATTAACAACAGTAATGACCTTTCTCAACTTAAAGGAGTGATGATAATTAACATACTCAAGAAAGAAATTATATCAATGACGAATTCCTACATGATGGAACAAAAAAAAAAAGACGATGAGAAAGAAAAGGCGAAACACTTTTATTTAAAATTTAAAGAGGACATGTTTGTATTAAAGGCTAAAAGACGATCAATACTATCGCGTTCTGTGATGTCAATGTTAAGAAAGCTTACAAATCTATCGTGAATGATTCTATGGTCTATAAAAAGAACAGAAAATGACTTAGCTTATTATTGCCTATTAGTGCTATATGGTGATTGTATTTAAGTTATATTGGAAGAAAAAGGTTATTACTTGTAGGATAAATCGCCTTTAAATTTAATGTGGATATTTATCACAAATATTAATATAATGTTAGTTTTATCTTGAATAAAAATCTTTTTTTTTCTTTTATTGGTTATATTTCATTGTTTTACTCTGAACAAAAGACTTTATCAACTTAAATAAAGATTTACTCTCATATTTAATATCTTTGAAACTTTGTTATATATACTGGGTGTCCATAATTAAACTTGAAATTTGCGATCAGTCTATAGCAAAAACTATTCAGCGGAATTGTATGAAAATTGGGTAATGGCAGAATGAGAAATGATGGAATTTTATCAAGGAGGAAAAAACAATGAGTTTCAAAAACTACCCCTAGGTGACGTATCATAGCTTTATTGAGAACATATAAATAATCTTCAAAAGTTTACAAAACATACTCGATATGCTGTCTACCATTATCTGCTCCCATCTGGAAGCGTAAGATTTCATGTTCGACTGTTGAACACAGCCTGAATTGGGGAATGTTACACACATGGCGTTCTATGCTTGCTATAAGATATGATAGAAATGTGATGGGATCACGGTAGACCATGGCCTTTGAGGTATACTCGTTCAAACTGTAATTTGAAACAAATAAATGTGCACAATTCAGTCTCAAAAACGTAGGCACCTGCCGGCTTGACCGATGGCCTCATTTCGCCTAAATGAGTTGAATGACTGTTTATGGTATTAGGTCTAGGCCTAATAATTATTCAGTCTTACCACTTTTGCCAGTTGACATGCAGTTTGAAATTCCCTGTTTTTTGGTGAATATGTACGGGAATAATATTTGACCATTAAAATTATCTGGATCATGATCTTAAGATAGAGTCGAGAACGAAACGAGGCCCCCCGCCTACGAAGAGGCCCTGAGCCCGATCCCAGTGGGTCTATGCCTTAAGACGTCCCTGCATACAGCAATGTGTGTGTGTATAAAGAAAAAGGTATTTTTATATTTTCCCTTTTCAACATTTTTTTTAAATGTCTCAAAATTCATATTGTGAACATTCTTACCTATTAAATATTTTTTTCCCTGAGTGTCGTTGCAGAAACCTTTTTTTTTTCTTTAACAATAACGAAACAAACTGTCGATTATTGTTAACAATGCACGTGAAACATGGCTCATGTCTCGAGCAAATGAGAACATGATAAGTATCTACGAAAAGAAGATTTTAAGATTTATTTTTGGAGGAATTCAGGAAAACGGAACGTGGCGAAGAAGATCAAATTTCGAGCTCTATCAATCATATAAAGAATCTGACATCATTAACTTCATCAAAATACAACGAATTAAATGGGCAGGTCACGTTGTCAGAATGGACGAAGACCGCACCACTAAAAAAAGTCTTCATTGCTCACCCCATTGGCACACGAAGAAAGGACAGACCAAATCTTAGATGGATTGAGGGCCTAGAAAAAGATCTCCTAATTTTGAGAACTAAGAATTGCAGGAAGAAGGCTGGCCTGGAAAAGGCTTCTTGAGAAAGCCAAAGCCCACCCTGGGCTGTCGAGCCACTGAGAAAGAAAGGATTGTCAACAATTATTTATCAAATACATTTCTTCTTCTCGAAGTTTCCAAACAGAAAAATCTTCACTCAAACATTAAAAAATATTACACTATCAACTCTTCAATAAATGAAAATTGAAAATTTGACGTTCATTGTGATGCCAACGGTAAATAACAAATCCTCTAGCATTAGTTCCTGTAAGTGCTCTCTTTCTCAAACACACACAATCTTAAGTGGTATTTGGCTGATATATAGACCTCTTTTCGTAACGGAAATATTGCGCTATTACATTTCTCTCTCTCGTTTTTTTTTATATATTTTTCATCTTATTTTTTTGGCAACGTCTTTTCTTTGATTACGTTTTTTCTTCGAGAGAAACTCCAGCAATTCGAAGTCCCCGCTGTAATTGGGAAAATAAAAAAAAGTAAAAATGTGGGGAGAGCTCGGGATAAAGATTTCGATTCTGATAGAAGATATCACTTGCGATATCGAATGAAATATCAGAATAGTTGGCCATCAATTTTGGATGGATATATCGAATGTATTATCAGAAATATCAGTCGCTTTTCTCCAGCTCATGTATCAAAAAAGGCCCAAAAGGTTACTCTATCTGAGAGATTTAAAGTAAAACGAATTGAATAGAGAAAATTAAATATTTTAATATTATTTTTCAAAGAGAGATAATGGAGAATTCAAAATGATAGAATTGAAAGATAATTTTCAAAATAAATTTTAAATTTATTTTACCGGTCAACAGTGGCTCCCATGTTTCAGGGCGCGCTACTATATGTATCACGGAAATCGAGCGATGACGTATATATTCGTCAATCACAGAGTAAAAAAGTATCGCTGTTAAAATATTGGATCAAAAAGATATGTTTATTTTATAAAATTGGCAATTTTATTACTATTATTTGTTTATTTGGTTACCACAAACATATATTACATACATATTACTTGAAAAATTGTGGCGGATCTATACGCGGCTCAACTAACCCCTTGAGGACTCTTTTAGGAAAATATGTAATTCAACCAACTTTCACCGAAGGTAAGAAAACGTGATTATGCAAATGACGTTTATTATATAAATTCTGTATTCGCGAGTTTTGAGAGTTAGTGAAATGCGAATCTAAGATTATTAAAGTGAGAATTGAAGATATCCAAAGTGAGAGAATCACCTGGTGTGAGCTGATCAAGATAGATATTAATGTTCAAGACCTCAACTCTAGGACTTCTGCTTTACAAGAGTACAGGTATTGTGCGTATTATTTAAATAGAAGTTAGAGAGTAAATTGGTAGGGCGCGTCGGAGTTGAAAACCGAGCTTGTATAGGTTATCGTAGAAATTAGTTGAGTGTCCGTAATATTATCCCCAGGCTATCTGGTCTCACCTTCGTGCTCTAAATAGTGATCAAACTATCTTAATGGGATTATTATTGTGCTTGTGTTGATTATTGTGACAAATAAACGATTTTAACGAATCATGTCGTCTGATCAATTAGATGCTCCCACACTTCTAGCCGGGTCCGAGAGTAGACAAGGGGGATTAGAGGGAAGTAGGCATAGTCGAACATCACAAAATGCAAGGAAAATTAAACACAAAAAAGGTAAGAATTTTTTTAAAAAAATCAGTAAATATCAACTTTTCGACTTTTTTGCCTTTGCTTCTTTTAGGCTAACATCTAAAAAACATTATCATCGCAAATAAATAGATTTGTTATACGAACTTCTACACTGTTTCAGCCGATGCATACAGGGACGCATGAGTTCGTCTTAAATTTTTAATATTTTTTTATTTATTTATTTTACTCCGTCTTGGAAATTTGTCGAGATTGAATATCCACTCAACATCGGACCATCCGGCAATGGGAGCTCATTGCTATCAAGAGTGCATTGAAAATTTTCCTTTATAAAAGATTCCAAGAATCCAGCGGCATTGTCATCTTCAGAGACTCAAGATCTGCGCTGCAAGCCATCCGGAAGAGCAAGTGCCAAATCAGTCACAAAATTATCCAATCCATCGACAAAATTATCACAGAAAAGAGATCCTGCACGCTACAATGGATACCAGCCCATGTAAATATCTTCGATAATGAGAAAGCCGATGGGCCTTACCAAAGAATCCAGATCTTGCCCTCAATCATCTAACCTCACGACCCTCATCGACGCCAATGCAGTTGCCAGCCGAAGGCTATTCAACAATAATTTTAAATATTCCATCTCAGCTCTAAACAGCAACCGTACAATAGCATCAATAATAACTAGACTTAGAATAAAGCACGTAAAAGGAATGAAAATCTCAACTGAGGGATAAAGAAGTTACACAAACCACTGCCCAAACTGCCCTAATGTTCAACAGTCCCCAAAACAGCTGCCCAGCAATTCAAGCCAGGTTTTTCAAGATCAGCCCAGAAGACCCAGAAGATTTGATCTTCTCGGTTAAAGTGTAGTATGGCGATGTCAGTGTTTTTTGGCGACCAAAATCGATCGCGAATCTACTTCACTTAGCGATAGGTGACCAGAAGCCAGAATGAATTCGTTATCTCACCATAATATCTACATAAAAATCGCCAAATCCAAAGAAAAATCGCCAAATCCAAAGGCTATCCCCCCATACTATACTTCAACCGATCTTCTCTGATAAAGCTGTTGAGGTTGCCGAAGCTGTCTTCGACAGCTTCGGAGCTATCTAAAGCTTCTTTTTTTTATTAATCTGCACATCATGGACACGCCAACAACAACTCCGGCTTGGCCTCAAAATATTCTAAACATCTTGAAATTTGAGAATGGATTTTCCCCCCTCAAAAATTACAACTTAAATAGCCAATGGTCACTACATTTTACGCAAGACGAGTATACACGTCATGACACAAAATCTTGTCATTTTTTCATAACGAGTATATTCGTCAATCACAGTTAACTGATTAATTGTTTTTTTCCTTTCCTGGCTATGCATGTTAAACTTGTCGAAGCTCTAAGTCCTCAATATATATATATTCTTCCACTTTATTTTAGCTCTTCGTAAATCCAGTTGACAACTGTTTGCAAGAGACAATGATCACTACACCGACAGTGCAATTATCTACCGTATATTTCTGTGCATAAACCGAGAATTTAGGATTTACTGTAGTGGTAACTTCATAAGCCAGTAAGAGCCTCCGGACAAGGGTGATCACTTTTGTCTAGTGATTATGTTACTCGGCTGTGAATCCAAGCGTCGTGGGTTCTGTTCTCGGATGCACTAGGTATTCCATACTCCAGAATTAGCTAAGCAATGAATCGTTCCATTCTGTTATCCATCCTTTAAACAAAGACGCTGAATGTATATCTTCTGTAAAGAAAAATCAACGAGGGGCGACTTTGTGGATTGATTGCTTTAGCTCAGTGGTTCTCAAACTTTCAATATTCGCGACCCAATATTCAATCATAATTTTCATCGCGCCCCTCCATACAATAACAGTGTATTGAATTCAATCATACTATGCTCTAATGCTCTGACTACAATACGACTTTAACTCTTAAGTGCCATCAACGTATATAAACGTCTCGCTCAGCCAAAGCTTTATTTTCCCCGGACGTATATATACGTCTTTGCGAAGTACGATCTTTTCTACAATACTATTCTTTGACGCTAAAGCTACAATAAGACTTTATCCTCTTAAGTGACACCGGCGTATATATACGTCTCGCTCAACCAAAACATTGATTTTCTCCACGTATATATACGTCTTTGCGAAGTACGATCTTTTCTACAATACTATTCTTTGACGCTAAAGCTACAATAAGACTTTATCCTCTTAAGTGACACTGGCGTATATAAACGTCTCGCTCAACCAAAACATTGATTTTCTCCACGTATATATACGTCTTTGCGAAGTACGATCTTGTCTGTGCAATGCTATCCCTAAAATTATTCCGAAGGTTTTGGGATGCAATAAAAGGATCTTGACAGTGTTTGCGAAGGAATTACTTATTCCACAGAGGATTTGCTCCCCCGCCCCCTCCAAAAAAACATCACATTCACGTGTCTAAGTGGAAAATGGTGGCATTGAGGAACGAATCACGTAACTTTTAATCGGCAGTTGAGGGATTAATTATAAATCGTACAAATTATTAAGATAAGTGTTAATACAAACCCATAGGGTCACTGGTAATTATCAAACTTGTTTTTAACTTAGTATTGTTAAACTAATTATAAAATACTTTGTACAGTACTGATAGATCTATAAGTGTATTATATCAGAGTAAATGTGTACTTTATTTATTATGTCAAAATGTATTTTGTTCATTTCCTTTCAGCAAATTAATATATTTTTTAGATAATCTTTTGTTTTTGACTTTTCAATATGCTCGTGCCCCTCTCATACAGTTATCACGCCCCTCTAGAGGGGTGCGCCCCACAGTTTGAGAAACGCTGTTTTAGCTGTTTTCTGTAGGTTTACCTTGAAAATACTGGAGCAGAGAAAGAACATGCTGTTGGTAAATAAACTCAAAACAGAAATGATTTTCACGTATTCTTAAAAATATGGCTTGTATAATTAAAAATAATTACTTTTTATGAAGTCTTAGTTAGTTATCCGATGTTCTAAACCACCTATTCCATATTGCCCGACTATTCCATAATACCCTCCGTTAATCATTTTTTTTTTACATAAATTTTTGAAAACAAAAAAAAAAGAATTATTCTTTTTGACATGTGATAATTCCTTACAATCGTTTATAGTACATATCCCTGATGAATTTGGAGATTTTTTTAGGAAACCAGTAAAGTTATTTTTAAAAATGTAAATGGTATTTCATATTACCTGACTCTCCTCTATAATTGCACATTTTGGCAATAAAAGCAATTTTATCCGTTTTTTTTCTTCCCTAAATCCATTTTCTAAAGTCCCCCTTAATGGTATTGATATGAAAATACATTCTCAAATATACAATTACCCCGCAAACGATTTAAAAAGATTATTTTTCTGACTACCTATCCTACTATCGATTCCATTATCACAGCAATGAATAACAAATTAAATGTCAAAGTCTTAAATGTGTCATAAATATCCCGATTACAATGTTAAGTGCCACGGCATGGAAGATTTACATTCTTAAGTCATCATCAAAAGCAAAACACATGTACTACAGCATTAAAAACGTGTAACACCAGAGAAAAACCCATAAATGCAAATACCCCCTGCATATTTATGACTGCACCAGAAACATTAATCACAAAAAGTCCCGTTGTGTTGCGACTCAATCAAGTTCTGGAGCACGTTTTCCCTGACGAATCCTCAATAATCTAATTTAAACGACGACAAGGACTGAATCGATACAATGCCAGCTTCCTTCCATTGATTCATTATCGGAATAGAATGAAATAAAAGAAATGTTTACGCTACCTTCGGCAGATGTTGTTCATTAATATTCCGCGGAACATCTGCGTAACCGATTCATTTCCATTTCATCGACATCACAGTCGACGATGAGACCTGTTCATTTATTACTGTTTTCTGTCGATGAGCGAAGGATCGGTTACAACATTTGGCAGAGATGTATGGACCCGGGGGAAAATCTATTCTCGAATGAGCGGATTGATAACAGGACGTGATTTGCAATATGTAAACATGTTTTAAAGGGTAGTTACGGGACTTTATTTGAGCAATAAGGTATGTTTGTTTTGAGTTCCTTGCTAAACAAATAAAATTAAAGTGCAATGAAAATCGTCTAACACGAAACTGAAGGGACGGAAATATTTTTTCGTGTTAAAGGATATTGCAAAAAAAATTTATCAATAAAATTAATGTTTATTAGAGTTTATTTTATTTATGAAGATATGTATGTATGCAAAATAATATATATTTAATAAAATTCAATGAATCAAAAAGATTAACAAGAACTTAAAGAAATTTAAATACAAAATTTTAAAGTTTTTTTTTTACAATAATCTGATATTTTTTGCAACGTCTTTTTTAGCACTGAATTGTCTACAAATCGTTCGATGTCATCCATTATCTTATTCATTTCACCATTGGAATGTGTGTCTAAATAACTGCGCAAATTTTTCATGGCGTTCCTCATTTCGAGAGATGCGGGAACAGGAGCTCTGCATTGTTCATTTCATTTTCATCATCAGAATCTACATCAATGGTATTTTTGAACTTTGAACAAACTCAAAATTGTCTTTGTCTGCCATAATTGGAGCTGTACACATTTGTCATCATGTACTGCAACGAGTTCTTCCTATGATACAGTAGGACAGTTCAATGCGGCTGGTGTTATCCTTATTTTGTTCATTCTAGGAAAGGAAATCTTTTCGTGTCTAGCGATTTTCTTTTCATGTTAAGAGAGAAAAGGTGCATGAAAATACATACCGAAAAATCTGGCTTATAGCGAGCACTAGTGTATAACGCCACCTATACTTTCAAACAGAATTTTTTTTTAATTTTTAGGAATATTCGCCGTTTTACGCGCACCCTTTTTCATGAAAGAGCCTGAAATGTTCATTTTGAAGTCATTTAGTTGAGGTATTATCCCAGGATTTAGAAAAAATAATATACTTATATTATCTACAGCCCTTTAAGTTCATTAAGAGTATGTCATTTCTTTTAAATAAATAGTATTCTATGTAGTAAAACTATGTATAAGTCTAATCTTTCTTCTAATTTTATTTCTTTTTTTATTTTTGAAACTATCATTTTTATACCCGGCTTATAACGTGCACTCGTAAATTTCGATCTTATTTTTTGTGTTAAAAGTGCGCGTTATACACCGTATTTTACGATAGTAGTTTGTTGGGACCGTTGTATTATTTCGTGTAAGCAATACTTCGTCTTAAGTGTTTTCATGTTAAACGTACAGTGAAATACAATACAGTGGAATCATTGTATTGTTTTTTATTTATTTAGTAGACGTACTCTTAATCTGCCATCGATCGTCAAGGTTTAACTGATATTGGATTAGCCGACCGTACAATAAAGAAAGTAATTTCGTTTATTGTTCTTTATATATACTATAGTACTTGTGTAATTAATTCTTGAACTTCAGTATTTTAGGTTATAAAGTCACAATTCAATTATGAATGTTTAAAATTTTAATGTGAATTTGGAATAAATTCATTTTGAAAATCTAAATCTAAATAAAATATTTTTATTAATTAAAATAGAGTTGTAGCTGTTTACCCCCCTGATTATTACGAAACAATGTACATTTATGTTGTGCCTTAGTGTTTATAAAAAATAAATGAAGGGTAAATGAAAAATATTCGATTTTTTTTTTCTCGTTTAAGGCGATGTGGTACCCTAAAAATCATTAAACTGTCGAAAAAAATTTTATTTGCTTATTTGATACTCCGAATCTTAAAAAATACGCCTGCAAAATTTCAAAGCTTTAACTGCATTTTTCATTAAGTAATGGAGCAATGTTTGATGCTAAACAGCAACTTCTCCGCCTACATTTCAGATTATCTGCTAGAAAAGAGCCTGATAAAAATGAATTAATTATTTTTCTAATGCGCATCAATGAGACTGACATTATATATGCAGTAATAAATCATTTTAAAAAAGAATTGCGCAATTCATGCAAAAATTCTAGTTTGTCTACTGTTGATTGAAGAGCAAATGGATTTAGTCAAGATTTAAAATTTGTGCGTGCTTTTTATGATATTATTATGAATGAAATTAAAACTTCAAAACGGATTCTACCAAAGCACAAATACTAAATCTCATTTTAATAACTCAGATAATTAAAAATCAAATTCGTAAGAATAGAAAAACTCTCCCATTTTTATATATTTGTTTTTGGTGGTATAAAAACATCCCATGTGTGCGAGATTCATCACTTTTATTATTAAAATATTTTAAAATATTTATTTAAACAAATGCACATATGAAGTTCTTAGATTTGATATATTTTACCAATAAAGTGTTGTTTCAATTTGCTTTCATTCGTGTATAATATTTAACATGCGAAGGCTTTTAAAATCTTGGAAATAAAAAATAAAGGCATAAACATCTTTTGTACATATTGTGCATTAGCTCTGAGCAGGGAATTAACTCTGAAAAGTGTGTATTTTTTTTTTATTTTTTATAATTATTAAGATAAAGTTTTATGAAATATTGATCTTTCATTCGTTTGTTTCTATATATTCATTATGGCAGTATATACTGTTTAATTGTTCTATCTTTGTGCAATTTTTTATAGTAAGTAGTTTTAAAGAAGCTAATTAACATTTCATAAAAGTTTCAGACTATTCGATGAATATTATATCATGATATTCATGGAATGAAAACTTTAAACTCATATTTCTCCATGTTGAATTTTTGTACATATACATTCAAAACCCTAAGGCCTTTTTGATAATTGAAGTATGGGTTTAAACATTTTTATACATGTTCTGAAATGTATGTTTTGTAAAACTGTGCATGGAATTAGCTCTAACATGTTTAGTACTTTTTCTAAAAAATTTCAAAATAAAAATTAATGTTTTTTGGGGATTTTTTGGAAGTTTAACTATAAAAAAATTAATAAAAAATTAAAGAGCAGCAGCAGAGAAAAACCCATGCACTGTTTTATGTAGTATATTATAAGGTACTTGGAAAAAAAATTTGAAAGAAAAGAGACATATTTATAAAAGCCTTAAAGATTTAAAAAATGCTTAAAAAAGCTAAAAAAATTTAAAATTTACCAACATTTTGCAACAAAATAAACATTTTTTGTATGGAATTATTATTAAATATTAACCTTTATAAAGTACAATCAAAAACTAATATCTAATATTAAAAATAAAAAAAATTGTGAAGATGGTACCATATCGCCTTAATGGACAAATAAATTTGAAATCTAATAATTCAGTAAAATGTTATTTGTTTAATGTCCTGAAGAAGAAGAAGGTCAGTATCCTAGAAAGCAAGCTTAATCCAACTTCTCTGCCCTAAGTCAGTGCCAGCTTAAGAAAACATTTCCATTTTGATCAACTGAATTTTTTTATGTAATATATTGGTTTTGTTGCAACATAACTTCACTTCTTGTCCAACATTTCGTGTGGTGTGTATGGTGCAATGTGTGGTAAGCGTGTGTGTGTGGTGTGTGTGTTACAAAGGAGAGAATGCCTATTTTTTACTGTTACATACATTAAAATATCATCAGATATCTGTTTCTGGTTTGATAAACTGTCCTCTACGGTAATAAAATACTATTATTTAGATCTCAAAAACAATTTTTAATTCAAAATTTAAAAGCTTCAAAATTTTACCCTCTTTTTATAGATTTCTTTAAATTTCTTCTTCTATTGACACAACAGTCCTGGGTGAGCCAAAGCCTTCTCAAGAACCCTCTTCCATTCTGATCTCCGCTTAGAAAAAGTTCAGTTAGTCCCTCTTATAACTTTAAAATCGTCCTCCACACAATCAGCCCATTTACATTTGGGCCTACCCCTAGTTAGGGGTATCTTAAGACGTTTTGAAGCCCTGGGTCCAAAGAAATCTTAAAATTTTCGGAGGTCTTGGGCCCCAGTGCAAAAGTAAGCTTCATCTGTGATCTTTAAAAGTAGACAGTATATAGCATGCCTTGTCAAACACTCGTACAAACGGTCATTTAAAACAAATAAATGCGCACGACTCACAATCTCACAAACCGGCTCGACCGATGGCCGCATTTCTCTAAATGAGTTGAATGATTGTTTATGATATTATATAAGCCCTGACCTAGACATGGACAACGGTCATCACAAAACAATACAGTCTTGCCACTTTTGTCAGTTGACATACAGTGTTGAAATTTCGGAAAATATGTGAGTGATTTGACGTGATTTTGGGGTTTATTGGCGCAAGAGCCGATTTCGGCTATACTGCGCCAAACATTTGTTTTAATATCTGTGGTCTAGACGGGAAGAGAAAGAAAGAATGAATTGAATGACAAGAAAGAGGGTCGAAAATAGAGAAGGATCACTAGGGTACCCCGGGTTCGTGAAGCCCGTGTTTACCAAAGACAGTAAACCCCGTGGGAAAAGGAAAAGATCACTAGGGCACCTCGGGATTGTGACACCCGTACTCACCTAAAGAAGGTGAGCCCCCTGAGGGGTCGGAAAATATGTACAGGAATAATATTTGACCATTAAAATTATCCCGATTATGATCTAATAAAGACTTAGGAGAGAACGAAGTGAGGGCCTCCACCAAGGGCGAGGCCCCGGGCCCAGTTGGTTCATGCCTTAAGACGTCCTTGCCCCTAGTTCTAGTTCCAATAAGTTTGTAATTGAAAATTCTGTACGTCAAGGATGAGGGGTCAATACGGCAGATGTGACCCGAAAACCTCAAACGACCAATCTTGATAGATTTAATGATATCTGTTTCCTTACCGACGGTACTTATAAGTACCACTCACTTTAAAATGACATACAATAACCATTTTTAAGGAATACTCTGACGATACTTAGCAGAGATATTCTTTTAAATCCCCTCTTCCAGGATATATGGTTTAACGTGTTCTATGATGAGTATTTTAGCGGGGAAGGCGAATAGTTTTATAGCAGAAATTGCGTTTTCAGTTGACATTTTGATCGGATTGCGAAGATTGTCATTTTTGTTCCGAAAAAGTAGTTAATGTCAAAAGGTGTCTTATTATTATTTTTTGTTTTTGTATGTTAATGAAGACCTAAGAAAATGATATTATATTTATTTTAAGGGAACAGTGTACATAATTAATTTTTCAGTTGATTATCCTTAATTAATTAATTAGCTCTAACGGATTAAAATTCCCAAAGTTGAGTATTTTGTTTATATATATCCTTTAATTTTCAATGTAGTGATTAAAAAAATATTGAATGAAAAAAGCTGCAATAAATCATAATGCGGTAGATAAAGGGAAAATAGCTTATATAATTCAAAATTACGTCATTGTCTCCACAATCCATTCTCATTCACCGCACTAAAGTTATCTCTAAGAACTTTTACCTCAAAGATAGTTCAGTCTATAATTTAGTCAAAGTCTATGTTTCAGATCCATAGGTAAGTACGGGTCTGATTATTGTTTTTATAGAGTAATTTTGATATGTTTTAATAATAAAATTTATAGGACATAAATCCCAATTTACAAAGTACTTAAAGTATTTGGCTGCTTTTGAAAGAAAATCTCATATACAAATCGCTTTTTAAACTAAAGCATTTCTTTTTTCACTTTCAGAAAGAAAAAAAAATTCAGAACATTCTTATGCTTAAGAAATGAAATTACTATTAATCTTCTTAGAATAGTTGAAATAAAATGATAAAAATGCTGTGTACTTAAAATTTTTGATGTAAATTTTGCATAACAACGAACCCCAACGAATTAGAAAGATATGTCAGGCTTGATTATAGCACATCTACTTAAATTGTCTGTACAAACAGAATATTATATAAGCTTCGCAAATATTTTATTATACGTCCTGTTAATAAGTTAGGCAAAGAGAGGTTTGCATAAGATTTTAACATTTTTTTTATATATAGAAAAAAAATTGTGTGTTTTAATCATTTATTTCTCTCTCGCTCAAACTTTAATATATATATTTACTCAAGCTCTCAAAAATTTTACTTTTGGTATAAATTAATGATAACAGCGCCATCTATATTTGTAGATCAAAACTAAAACAAATTTATTTCAAACTAATATAACCATAACGATTTAAAAAATTCCAACGCATACATTTTTAAACTATGCGTTCTACAAAAAAAAACAAAAAAAAAGGATACAATGAAGACAATTTTTTTAAAAGAAAAATTCTTTTTGAGTTTTTTGAATCTGAAAAAGAGAGTTTTTTTCTTCAGGTCAACGTTTGTTTTATAAAAAAAAATATCTGCAGCCAGTCAAATTCCCACACATTTAGACTTTTGTGTAAAAAAACCATGCAAAGAAAATGAAATTAAACTATTAAAATTTATCAAAAAATATTTAGCATTTAAATATATTTGAGTTAATATAGTAAAAAAAAGGTTTAAACGCAAAATAAAATTGTAATATGTAATATTATAATTTTTCATTAAATCTTTTTAATCTATTTTTTAAAATTTATTCTGTTCATTTAAAATTCCTGATCTTATTATTCGAATTGCCGTTTTTAACAGTTTCACGAAAAAAAAACTAAGTTTCTTGCATAATTCTTAAATTCTAATTTTAAAAAAACCTTTATCGATTTTAATAATTTTTTTAAAAATTATAACACGATTTAATAATTCTTAAAGTAATATTTTAT
The DNA here is from genome assembly GCA_019973975.1 of Trichonephila clavata. NCBI lineage: Eukaryota > Metazoa > Arthropoda > Arachnida > Araneae > Nephilidae > Trichonephila > Trichonephila clavata. The sequence goes on from BMAO01020429.1 coordinate 28,203, forward strand.
TTGAAATAAAAAAAAGTTGACGGAATTTGTCTTCAACATTCTCAGCTCTATTTTTATAATTTCTTCTATTTAAAAAAAAAATTTACAGCAATTTCCCATATGAGAATTAAAATTATTCACAATTTGCCTCTCTTATTTTCCAAATTCGATTCGGTTTCCTTTGAAAAATTTTTCTAGGATTTCGTTTTTCCTTTCTGTTTGCTGATATTTTCTTCAAAATTATAATATCGCCAATAATAACCAAAAAAGAAGAAAGTAAGAAGCGACAATATAAAATTCTTTTGAAGAAACAAACTGCGAAGATGTGATTTCTCGAGAAGAGTTCTCTGGATTGCATGCTTTGACTCAAATCTTTCACGTTATCCCAACTCAAAATAATCCTTGATTATCCATATTCTGATACTTCTGTTTCAGAAGTTTTAAGATTATCCAAATTTTAACCTACGTAAAGATGGCTTTTTTTGCAATACATAGCTATGAAAGGTTCCGAAGCTGTTTCACCGCAGGGTTAAGTCTGTGGCAGTAAAGAAGGTTTTACAGGGAAGTCAGTAGTTATAAGAATACAGTAGAACGTCGTTTATCCGAATCAATTGGGACCGGACACCGTTCAGATACGCAATTGTTCGGCTAACCGAAAACCGAATGTGATCCATGCAGTATATGAAATCGGACACTATGCGAATATTAAAAATCATCACATGCGGGAAACGTGCTTGAAGTCAAAGCAACATGGTGCAAAATGTCGCAATTTTACCTTTATTGTGGAAAATAATCACTTACTTTTCGCTGTATTATTTTACACCTTCGTTTTTTCGCTGCAAGGTCTCTGATTCTCTTGAGCAGCAGTAGTTGAGTAGGACAGCACTCTGATTGTTGTTCGTACCATTCCATAGCTGTCTCTAACGCAGAAGACGCGTCAGCATTTGATGGATCCTTGCTACTTTCGGTGTTGTTGTCCTCGTCTTCATCCGTTTCATCGTTGACAGGGTCGGATTCTTCTAGCATGGAAATCACAATCTCATCATCATTTAGCATTTGAAATCCACAATTTTCTGCATCGCATGGCATCCAGGTTTCTCCATCAACAAAACTCAACAAAAGAGCACGTATACACCCCCTCACTTGGAAACGAACTGACCTAATATTCCGCACAGATGTTTACCAAATCACACAACTGAAATTCTCCAAATATCCCTCACTTTGGGTTTTTCCGTCACTTTTGGTCTCACGCGAAACGACTGTTGAACATTGCACTGTTCGAAAACGTATCCGGACTTAGGTTCGGATATTTGACGCTCCGGATAATAAACGTTCGGATAAACGACGTTCTACTGTATGATAGAAGAAGATACATTCAGGTATAGGACAAAAAATAGGAACACCTGTGAAAAAAGGAAATTCTTTTATTAGTAAGGTATTGAGCAATCTTTGATCTGAAAAACAGCTTTCATTCGACGTGGGACTCGCAAATATTGTGGAATTCCCACAACGACGTGTCGACGTGGAATTCGCACTCATTCCTCATGGAGGGCCGTCTCTAGTCCAGATAGTGTTCATGGAGGAGGAAACCGAGCACGGACTTTGCTCTCTAAACCCATAAACACTCAATGATTTTCAAATCAGGTGACTAGGGATACTACTCTAGATGTTCCACTCCATCATTATGTTCATGTAATCATGTTTGAACACAGCGAGACGTGTGAACCGGTGTGTTATCATCTTGAAACACAGAACATTCTCCCGGAAAGAGAGTCTGAAGCAAAGGGTGAAGAGGATCTGCGCGAATGCTTCGATAATGGTCGTCTGTTATCCTCCTCCTCAAGACAACGAGCGGCCCCAATCCATGGAAAGATATTGCCCCTCCCCCCACACACCATATTTCACGGTTGGAACCAGGCAGTCAACATGAAATGCTTCTGCCGGTGTTTGTCAGACGAACACATGTCCAGAGGTTTGGAATAATGTAAAAAAAGATTCATCAGACCAGATGACTTGTTGATGTGTAACATCTTTACTCTCGGTTGCTGGATATTTGTTGGAGTGATTTCGTGAAAAGGGACGGAAATGCGTAACAGGAAGTCGGGGAAGCGCGCGCTGTTTGATTTGACCAATTCAGCGCCTTGGGGGTGTCTCTTCGCTAGCCTCGTCTCGGGGTCCAACTCTATTAGCAATTAGGGTCCCGTAGACAGAAATCCCAACTCTAAAACGATGAAAGTGAAATCTTTTGGGAGGGGGGAATGAGCGTTTCTAAAGGAAAGGCCAAGTACTCATATAGCACTGGTCTTAGTGATCGAAGGTAAATAGTTCCTTCATAAAAGATAAATTATATGCCTTTTTTTTCTTAATTTTCTATATTTTCTCGACTTTGAAATAAACATTTTTTTCCATGCTATTATTTTTCCAAATTTCCTTTATTCCATTTTCTGATGATTATGTTCTGACAGCTTTCATGATGAAAGAAAATGGCATCACAGAATCATACAAGCCTCTTCTACAACAGTTGAGAGAAATATTCTGTTTGTTTCCAAGTGCAATCCGAGCTCGAGACAGGAAACCCCCCTTTTTTCCATTCTATTTTTGTTCTTTGAGGGTCCAGTTTACAACCAGCTTTAAGACTATTTATATGACAACTGACCCCTCTTTTATTGCCCAACCCATGGTTCACGTACATAAAAACTGGCGGACATTCTAGTGATACAAAGAAACTGCTTTTTTTACGCTGTTTCGTTTCTGTATGAGGAACATCAGTTTTTCATTTGTTAGATCTACAATGGTAATTAAATATCTTCAATGAGTACGAAATAAGGAATATTCCGAATTTTGTACAGTAATTAATTTTATAAAAATATCAGTTTTAGTTAAGACAGAAACCTTTATATATATATATTTCTATTCATTCAAAACAGTTTTCTGTGATATTTCTCAATATTAAATTGCATCAAAATCCTTTTTTAAACAGTTTAATGACAAAATAAATTTATAAGAATAATGGAATGAATAGTGTAATGTGATTTAAATAATTCTCTTTTCCTGAAAAATTTCAGAACAGTTTTTTATTTCCATTTCAGTTCAATAGTTTCATTTAAATACGTTTTAAGACACGTAACAAAAAAAAACCTTATATAAAATTAATATAGTATAGTGGCGTAACTACCAATGGGCTAGGTGGTGCCGCGCACCGGAGCCCTCGCACCTTGACCACCAAGCAAGTCGAACTTGCGATAATTTCTCCCATAATTGAGATATAAATATAAAAGATTGTTACATAGCTCTGGGTATTGTTAGTCAATATATTGGGGACATATGTGCTGCAGAATGCTTATTTGAAAATGGACGAACAGTCATTTTGGTGGTCGCATACAAAAGAATCAAAGAGTTAAAAAAATTAAAGATTTCCTGCATTTTGCACTTTTACCGTATACCAAAGGTGTTTCTGCTCTTTTTTTAAAAAAAACTATCACTCGCTTCCCATGATTTTGAGTGGTGATTTTTAACTTTAACTTCAGTTTGCCAGAAGCTGAGCCGCTCATGGCTTTTCTGAAAAATGAACTCAAGCTCGAAATGAACACAAATCGAAATGTTTCGACAACTAACAGTGGTACTGTTATAGACGCCGTTTTTCAACGATTTTTAAATACTTTGAAATCACAAGTATATGTGTCATATTTTAGTTTTCATAAATCTATTGTCTCCGCTCTTCCCCAAATAGAACAAGAATAAATATTTTTGCTAAAAAACTGCATTACTCCTTGCGTTAATTAAATAAAATTTTCATTAAAGATATAATTATACGATAGAAAATTATTTCCAGTCATACCCGATTCATTTTTCAGGATTAAAGTCACTATTGCGTATTTACCACGATAAAAAGTCAGATGTTACACATCATATGCGACTACTGTAAGACTCGTTTCTTTTGTTCATTGCAATTGTGTCCAGTTTAGATGGTCTTGACACTACTGTAGTCTCTTCATAGCATTCCGCGCAGAAACTAATGGTTTTGGAATAGCTACTCTGCCATGAATGTTCGCAGCATGCACTTCCCGTAGAATAGTTTTCGTGGATACGGGCTCTGAAGGTGGTTATTCCTCTCGGGTGTTATCTGCGGTGGTGTAGTCTTGAGTTTTTAGGCGACTATCCTCTTCAACACCCGTCTTTCACGGTGCTTCGACTTTCGCCAACTGCTGTGCTTCACAGAATACACCTTACTCAGGTTGATGTAGGCCAGGGGGTGGCGAACCTTTGTGAATCAAAGTGCCATTTTTTCTAAAGAAATGTTTAATAAGGTATAGAGGTGCCTTCAAAAAATTTTGACTTGTGATTGGGAAAATAATACTAAATACTAAAAAATCAAAACTCTTTATTCACTACGAAAAATACATTTTGCTCTGTATAGTAGTAAATGTTTTAGCTATACGTGTAATTCAAATTATAATTTAACATTAGTGGGACTTTTGATGTTGCAGATTAGATGGCAAATAACTTATATAGATGATACTTTTAGTAGAATGCATGCTGAATTAGAGTCATCTGTCGAACAGTTTCTGTGCGAGGCTTGAATATTATTCATCTCTGAAAATAATGACTCGTAGGCATAGGTAGACGAAAATGTGGTTATAATAGCACGAGTCAGCTTCATCAAACAGTGTCTGGAATCGAATTCCATGTTTCTGAACTTTTATTACTGGCATTTTTACTATACATCAATTCCAACCTTTTCTTTGTTTAAATAAATTTTTGAGTCCATATTGAACTAGACTGAAAATCAATCAGTTGCCAATTTCAAATTCTTCAACTTCCAACCAGTAGAACTGGGACACAAGATTAGTTTATCAAATAAAGTCACATCAGGGTACATAATAAACTTGAATGTTTCCTATTATTGTTTTAACTGAGAACATCTCGCTGAAAATTCCTTGATTGAAGAATCAATTACGGAATAAATTCTTCTATAACTTTTTCTTCGTCCGGTTTCTCACGCGTATCAAAATCTGATATTTTTTCAAGTTTGGGAAGTATTTGTAGTAATATTGTTTATGAAAACATGCAGTTTAGCGTCAAAAATGCAAATGAGATTCCTCACGAGGATTACTTCATAGTGAACTTTGTTATTTTGGACTAAAATGCAAACTATTTGATTGGTGGTGTGCCCAAAATATTGTGTCACGTGCCATTGATAGTACGAGTGCCTCTGGTTCGCCATCCCTGATGTAGACTGTTATAACCCTTGACACAGTGGTCCTTGAAACACCTACAAGTTTGGCTGTTCTAGACACGGACACTCCAAAGAGGCGAACTCCAATTGTCGTTCCTCTTTTCACGTCGGAGAATTCGGACATAATCACGCTTTGCTAAGAACCGATTTTTCTCATCCATCTCTCATATTGGCAAATGCTAAAACGATGCTAACGCGAAATCGCATATAGTATTCACGTGAATATATTAGTTATAAAACAAAGCTAATATATTCTTGTAAAATTTTCATATTTACTCAATATCAGTCACTCCTCTTGAATGTTCCAGAAACGCCCTTAAATATTAAGTTTAAAAATGCAGTAATCTTCAACTTTTGCTTAGTTAAATAAATAACTTCAGGAAACGTGCATGAACTGAAAGTAAAATAAATGGAACGAAATGAAACCATTCTTGCAAAATAAAAAAAACTAAAAATAAGTATAAACCCCACAAAATTATCTCAAGTGTATTAGTTTTGCTAAAATTATTTAACCATTTGCTCCATATTCCAAATGACCTACTACGACGAGGGGACCTAAAAACTAAAATAATTGAACCATTTATTTATTTGATTATAAATTTTCCATAATCACAAATCCTTTTCGGCAACATTTTTTTTTTTTTTTGTCATAACAAATTTTAGATTTAAATAAGTATTGAAATAAATATTTTCATTGCAAAACACATCAATGAATGCAAGGTTTTTATTTCCAAGCAAAAAAATAATACCCTAATATTTTTTTTATCAAATTAACAAAACAAAAAAAAAGGAAATATACATTGCAGTCATTTCAAGTAAAATTAAAGCCAATTTCTTTTTTAAATTTTTGAAAAGCCTTTTCAATTTTTAAATGTATTTTCAAAATACCTTAAACATATTGGATAAACTAAATATTATCCGTCATTTTCAAAGACCCGAATTTATTTTCAAACGTGCAAACGTCTTGTGTGGTCGAAATGAAATGCATACAAAAGTTTAAAATTTCCTATAAAGATTATAAAGGAAATACACTTCAAAATGTTTATAAAAAATTTCAAACACAAGCATGTTCTTTTCAATAGCTTCCTTTCTTTCTTTTTGAAAATATTTATCAAATAAATTCTAAAATTAAAGAAGAAAAACATCATTCTTTTGTATTCTAGAACGTTTTAAACTTCAAAAAAATGTTTATATCCCCCCCAAAAAACATTTAACTTTTGAACTTAAAACGCCTGTAAGCAGAATCCAGAAATGCTTAGAATCGAATTCTTTCAGTGATGTAATTTTATTGCAACCAATTAGAAATTAATTAATTTCTGCGTGTTATAAATTTGTTATTTTTTTAGATTTAATCAATAAAAATTGAATATTAAAATGGGTAAAATTCTGTTGGAGCAGTTCTAATTTTAACGATATATTTTGTAAACACAAATACACATTTCAGTTATATCGATAACTGCTTATTAGAATTATTAAGCCTCGATTAAAAATTATTCTCATCAAAATTGGATATTTGGTAATAATAATTCCAATAAATCTAGTTTGAAATTAATTTTCATGAAATTTTAAAAAAAGACGAGTTTATAAAGATTTTCGGAACTGCAATAGTTTTTTTCAAAGAGCTTTTTTAATCGTTTAGGATTTTATCTTGTGAATCGAGATTTTGAACTTTTAAATGAAATCTTAATTCGAACACTGGCTGGAAATTATTTGATTTAAAAAAACATAAATATAAAATCTCTATCTACGTATAAATTGAATCTGGTTTGCATTAAAGAATAAATGTGGTTTTCAAAAAGTCGACTTTGGAGTCAAAAAAGGGCTTTTTTTTTGTTATGTATAAAAGTATGCGGGTTTTTAAACTTTTAATTTGATTAAGTACGGATTTTTTTAAAGAAAATTTAATTATAAATTATATTTAAAATTGTATTTTAATGTGAATGTATTATAAAATGATTATTAAATAAGTAAAAACACAAAAATTACTTACATAGCACGATAATATTCTGGAGGTTTAAGTCAATTATTTTGTAAAAAATTTAATGCTTCATAAACGTTGTCATAAAATTATCACATTCGTATAAAATTACATCAAATACTTAAAAATTATAAAATATTTGTTAAGTAGAAATTTCAAGCATTTTCCATGCTTTCAGGTGAATCACTGATATTGATACAAAAACTTCTTTATTACAAAAAAAAATTGTTTAAATTAAATTATTTAAAAAGCATCAATCATTTCGAATTCGTCCTACTAATCATAGTTTTTTTTTACTTACACCTTTATAACCTGCACTATTATTTATTTAAATATAATAATTGAATTCAAAAGACTATATATAACGACAAGTAAAGGAAATTTCAGTCTGTCTTCTTTTTTCAATTCCTACTATTATAGTCCACTCTCTCTCTATATATTATATATATATATATATATATATCGTTTTTTTTTCAAATCTTCAATCGTTAATAAAATACTTTCTATTCATCCATTCAAGTTCAAATGCATTTTTTTTAAAACTTGTACTGGATGAAACTTAATGTTAATACAGATTTTCAAATATTAATTCATTAATTAAATTTAAAAAAGGAATAAATAGTAAAAAAACAAAAATAATAGTCCAACAGTATATATAGGAAGGAAACTCGTTCGTTGTGTCCCTGTAGTGCAATGGATAGTGCTTTGCACTTCTAATCCAATGTCGTGAGTTCGAATCACACCTGGAATGGCCTAATTTCTGAGAGTGTGATTTCTTTTTTTTATACTATTTAATTAGAATAACTAAATTTAATGAATGAATAATAAGTAACAAACAAAAAAATAGTCCAACACTCTATATAGAAAGGATAATGGAAAATTCCAAGGAAAGTCGGTTTCTATTTTGTCACTTAATATTGTGATTCTGTCATATGGATATACATATTTACAGTAGAACGTCGTTTATCCGAATCAATTGGGACCGGACACCGTTCAGATACGCGATTGTTCGGATAACCGAAAACCGAATGTGACCATGCAGTATATGAAACCGGACACTATACGAATATTGAAAATCATCACATGCGGGAAACGTGCTTGAAGAAAAAGCAAATTAGGTGCAAAATGTCGCAATTTTACCTTGATTGTGGAAAATAATCACATATTTTTCTCTGTATCATTGTACACCTTCGTGTTTTTACTGCAAAGTCTCTGATTCTCTTGAGCAGCAGTTGATTAGGACAGCACTCTGATTGTTGTTCGTACCACTCCATAGTTGTCTCTAACGCAGAAGACGCGTCAGTATTTGATGGATCTTTGCTACTTTCGTTGTCGATGTTCTCGTCTTCATCCATTTCATCGTCCACCGGGTAGGATTTTTCTTGCATGGAAGTCACAATCTCGTCATTATTTAGCATTTGAAATCCACAGTCTACTGACTCGCATCCCATCCAGGTTTCTACATCAACAAAACTCAACAAAAGGGCACACTCCTCACTTGGAAACAACTGATCTAATATTCCACACAGATGTTTACCAAATCACACCACTGAAATTCCCCAAATATCCCTCACCTTGGGTCTTCCCATCACTTTTTGGCCTCACGCGAAACAAATGTTGAGCATTGCACAGTTCGAAAACGTATCCGGACATTGGTCCGGATATTTGACGCTCCGGATAATAAACGTTCGGATAAACGACGTTCTACTGTATATTAATTGTAATTATTTAATAAAAAGTAACTAAAATAAAAAAATTTCTTTGTTGACCTTAGTGGGAATTGACTTTTAAAAAAAATTTCTATTACTTCTTTCTACTATTTTTAAATATATTTCCATTTATATTTTAATTATTTTGCCAATCTTTAAAAAGCATATTTAAGAGATAGAGAAGCTGCAATCAAATAAACCTTTCTTATCTTCTTCCTCTTTCGAATCCATGTATTAAATAGATTTTAATAAATAGAACAGTCTAGTTACGTAGTTAGAAATTCTATAGGATTAAAGTCATCCGTTCTCGAATTCAAGATGTCTGAGCAGGACGAGAACCTACTTATCCTCAAGAAAGGTTTCAGTTCTTTCTAGAGCCAATGAATGAGTTATAAGCTGTAGTAAATGATAAATGCAGAGTAAGCTTGGAAGTATCTAAGCAGTTTTAAATAGGACAGTAATCTCTCGATAATACTTTATAAAATCTTTTCTTTGACTTTTGTTACCTGAAGTAGATACGCTAGAGAAGCAAGTGAATTCTATTTTTTAAATCGTAATCCTAATAGTTACGGATTTTTCTTGACATGAATATTTTTGTACAAGATTAAATTAATTATACTTATGTAATTTTTTGTTGCTTACTATAAAATTGAATTCTAGAGAACTGCATGCTTACTTCGACTAAATTACCGCAAATAAAATTTAATTTGAGTTGTTATTGCAACTTTACAATGTCTTATTACGTTAAATTAATAATTAGGGGGGGATCAACCTATCCGCCCTTTTACCTTTGATTACGAGAAAAGACATTTAAAGTTACAAAAAATCGAAAAAAATTTCTTTTTTTGAAAACAAAAAATAGTTACATCGGAGTGATGTTGGCGAAAGCTTTAAATTGAACGAAATGACTCTCAGAACAATAAAGTTATATGTTTATATGATATAACGTTAAGTATATGCATATAAAAAAAAGACATCTGAAAACTTACGTAGTGGGATTTCCACTACTTTTAACCCTTTATCTACCGATGGTGCTCTTATAAGTACAGCTCACTTTAAAATTACATAGATTAACCATTTTTACGAATACTCTAATGATACTTAGCAGGAATATTCTTTTAAGTCCCTTCTTTCAAGATATATGGCAGCATGGGTTCTATGATGAGTATTTTAGCGAGGAAGGCGAATAGAGTTTTAAAGCAGAAGTTGCATTTCCAGCTGACATTCTGATCGGATTGCGAAAATTGTCATTTTTGTTCCGAAAAAGTAGTTAATGTTAAAAGGTGTCTTATTATGATTATTTTTGTATGTTAATGAAGACCTTAAGAAAACGATTTGACTATTTATTTATTTTAAGTGAACAGTGTATACAATTGATTTTTACAGTTGCATATCTTTAATTAATTAATTAGCTTTAACTGATTAAATTTCCCAAAGTTGAGTGTTTTGTTTATTTATATCCCTTAATTTTCAATGTTGTGATTCAAAAAAAAATATTTCATGAAAAAAACTGCAGTAAATCATAATGTGGTAGCTAAAGGGTTAAGTAATTTTTCGAATTAAATTTGTGATTTTTTTTTCATCCTACAAGCTCTTGAATAATTCGGAGAGAGAGAATACAGACCTCTTATACTACTGTATAAATAATATCTTTTTTTCGAAGGTTTTGAAACGATTTTACGAGAAATGTGTCTACTAGTTTAAAAAAAAGGATTTAAATGCCCATATTTAAAAAAACCCGTTAAAAAATATACTCTCTACTCCAAAACAGGAAACCAATATTTAAAAAAAAAAAAACTTTTCTTAATCGAAAGTAAGAGGTATTTTTTCTCTTCAAGTACTTTTTTATGTATCCGAAGTTTCCGTTCATTTTTATATTGTTTGTCACTTAAGTACCATGTTTCTTCGTTAAGTAAAAAATTTGAAGTGGATACTCCATCCTCAAGTGATATTATTGAAGGCTAGGTTTCGAAGCAAGAAAGCTTTTTAAAACTAAAAATATTTTCGTAGGAGACGGACATAGATAACATTTGATATCAAAACGGATGAAATAGTTTTGTCGAAGATGTTTTTGTGTGTTGAAATAAAATTTTATGTGACCAGTACAACACACACAGAGAGTTAATGGATTAAAAAATACGAACAGAACATTTTAAGTGAAACTGAATTCGAATAAATTTAACGAAATGCACCTTTCTGACAATAATACCTGTTCCCGTGTTTTTTTCTATCCGACATTTGGTTCACGTTTTCTTGCTGAAAGGTCAAAAATGACAATTCGTGACAACTCTAGCTGCAATTCGGTTGGTAAATCACGATTTCGGAAATGGCTTAGGAAATTCTCTGAGTTGAATTTCGAATATCTTTGGACATGATATCTCAAAAAAAAAAGTTTAGAAAGTTCCAGCTGTTTATAAAAACGTGAGCACGAGCACCAGATAAAATTGTTTTTGAGTTTTAAAATAGTATTTTTTAATTGATTGTCTTCAAAATAGCTCGACAGCGACATCTATATTATTATATACAAGTAATATTTATAAAAAAAAAGGTTTTTAAGTCAACTCCTACTTTGAATGGATGAATAGAAAATATTTTATTAACGAATCAAAATTTTATCAAGATATATATATTGTAGGGGTCTTTTGGTCTTATCGGCACCCCTCTCTCTCCGTCATGCGCGTCTCTAGGTGTGGGGGGAAACAAAGCATCACCAACAAACTCCATAACAACAATTAGTTTTATTTATCCTTTGAACACACACTTGAACAATCACAAGTGAAACTAGAAGAGGAAACCTAGGAGTGATATCTAAAGCGTTGTCTATTCTTAATACCCAACTCTAAGTAAACCCGACTACGTGAACTAGATAAGGAGAACAAGCACTAATGAACCGATAGCTAATTCGAATTCTACTATCTTAAATCTTCAATCTAATAATTTAATCTAAGCAATGACTTCCTTAACTCGCGCTAGGTTTGTGAATGAAATATTCCAATATTCACACTTACGTAACAGCTTCCCGGTTCCTTCTATATTACATCTACAAAACCTATATATATATATATATATATATATATATATATAGTCAAACTAATTTACATATCACGGGTTCTTCTTGAAAGCTGTGAATTAATGTGAATGCTAGCCCCAAAGTTTCCCCAAGAGGATTAGTAGGAAAAATGTCGCGAATAGAACCATCACAATATAAATAAATAAATAAATGTATAGGGATAGAGTGAACTAATAGTAGGAATTGAAAAAAGAGTATGATTTGTCTGCATTGTTGAAACAATGCACACTCGGTTTGGCTAGTTTGGCTGAAAAACCGGTTTTCGACGCCAACTTTTGTCATTGTTTTAACAGTAACATTGTTACAACAATGGATACAAATCTAAGTTGGCATCGAAAATCGGTAATTAATTTAATTCATTAACCAGTAATTAATAAATTAATGTTTGAAAAAAACTGTATTAAAACATCAAGTGTCCTCCACTGCAAGTTTTAAAAAATTTATTTGAACTTGATTGCATGAAAATATAAAGTATTTTATTAACGATTGAAAATTTGAACAAGATATATAAATAAATATATATAGGGAGAGAGTGAGCGAATAGTAGGAATTGAAAAAATTATTTGTAAACAGAATATTTTAACACCCAAAATTCAGGGGAAAAAATGGGGAAACAGGAAATTAATTATTTAAGCAACATGACGTATGAGGAAATTAATGGTAGCTTGAGAGTTAAGAAAATTAAATAATTGATTTATTTACGTCCACAGCTGTAATTACAATATTTCCATTTAAATAGAAGTTATTCATGCTATTGATTACTTCAATACTACAGAATATATTTGAGAGAAAGGAGGCAAACACAACCAATCTTCTTGGTTCTCTCTCCCTCTCTTGGGGTGAGACGGTCGCTTCCCTTGTACCTCGAATTTCGGTCGGGGTTTCGGCTCGTGGGTGGAATGATGCTTTTCTCACGGCCATCGCTTGTCGGGGCGATATCAGATGAAAAGACCCCGCAAACATTTTTAGGATGCACGTGTGCATTGAACGATGTTATCCTATCTGCATAAAGAAGCCGATTTTGAAGCTGTGGGACACGAAAACGTCACAGCAGTTACACGTAAATAGCCGTAACTGACCCGCTTTGCTGGGTACTTCCTGATGCTGTGTGACTATTTATTGGGGTGTTTTTTTATATCTTTCTATTGTAAAGCTTTCAATTGTAATCAAAAACATTCTTATAACCCTTTCAACTTGATTCGAAAAGGACAGGACTTGAATTTCTATTAATGAAGTATATTTATCTGTTACGCCCGCGTAACCTACACCCTTGGAGTCCATTTTCCGCAAAAAAAACACGTTCTTATAGAATCTCTACTCCACAAAAGGGACATGTTTGCCAAATTTCAAGTTTGTAAGTCTTATATTCCAAAAAGGAAGTGTTTTTTTTTGTCTGCCTCCTTCGGAGTCAATTTCTACAAAACCCGTTCTTAGCGATCTATACTCGACAACAAAAACATGCATACTAGATTTCAAGTCTTTGGGTCTATTAGTTCAAAACACAGGAATTTTTTTTATCTATTGTCCCTTTCCTTGGGAATCGATTTCCCCTAAACCCCTTCTTAGTGGATCTCTAATCAACAAAAAAAGACATGTCTGCCTAATTTCAAGTCAGTAGCTCTTATACCTTAAAAAGGGTAGATATTTTTATTTTACAACGTTCCCATAAAAACCTTGCAACCCGCTTGGGAGTTGATTCTTGTAAAATCAGTTAGCTCTTAGAAAATCTCTACTCAATAAGAGAAACATGTTTGCCAAATTACTAATCTGTTTGTCTATTAGTTAAAAAAAAAAAAGGAAATTTTTGTCTTTTACAATTCCGCAACTTCCTTGGGGTAAACTTTTGGAAACATTAGAGAATATCTGATCAATAAAACAAAAATGCTTGCCAAATTTCTAGTCTGTTGGTCTAATAGTTTCGGAGATCACGTGATGAGTAAATGAGTTGGTCGCTTTTCTCCTATATATATATATATATATATAGTATCATTGTTTAAGTTTGTAATGGTTACATGCAACACATTAAATTTCCTTTGCTTGTCAACTGATAGAAACAATATCATGGATATTCATCTAACTCAGTGGTCTTCACGGAATACAGTTTGGGAGTGTATTCCACGGAATACAGTTTGGGGTTACACAAGGCATACCCAAAGGTTCCACGAATCACAATAAAAAAATCGATAAGAAACTTACAAATATGTATGCAAAAGAGTTGCTATTTCTATGAAATTTGTATAATTACACGTATCTGAAACTCATCCTATTCTTTAAAACTGAAAATTGTATTGATGTATAATAAACATTATTTTTCAACACTTTTTAAACTTTTGTGTTATAATATAATAAAAGAATATTAAAATGTTTATCTTTATATATATGCTTCCTACTATATTGTGAATATACAGTAGAACGTCGTTTATCCGAACGTTTATTATCCGGAGCGTCAAATATCCGGACCAATGTAAGGATACGTTTTCGAACAGGGCAATGCTCAACAGTTGTTTCGCGTGAGGCCAAAAAGTGACGGGAAGGCCCAAGGTGAGGGATATTTGGAGAATTTCAGTTGTGTGATTTGGTAAACATCTGTGTGGAATATTAGATCAGTTGTTTCCAAGTGAGAGGTGTATACGTGCTCTTTTGTTGAGTTTTGTTGATGTAGAAACATGAGGGCATACAATGGAGAAGACAATGGATTTCAAATGCTAAATAATGACGAGTTAGGGACTTCCGTGCAAGAAAAATCCGACCTTGTCGACGATGAAACGGATGAAGGCGAGGACAACAACAACGAAAGTAGCAAATACTGACGATAGCTATGGAGTGGTACGAACAACAATCAGAGTACTATCCTACTCACCTACTGCTGTTGAAGAGAATCAGAGAGTTTGCATTGAAAAAACGGAGGTGTACAATAGCACAGCGAAAAATAAGTGATTATTTTCCACAATCAAGGTAAAATTGCGGCATTTTGTACTAGAGTTTGCAGCCCTGGGATCCCGGTAGCTTTTTCCGATCTCTGGATTAAAATAAATAATCCAGGGATTTAATTTTTGTCTGAATTATATATTGAAGTTTGTTTTCAAAGTATTGTGAATTTTTTTGGTATTACATTTAATGTATCTTATTTACTTTTTTTGTACTGTATACGTTTAATGTCAGTTTCCTTGCGTGTTGAACCTTGGAGGATTCGAGGTGGGTGTATATGTTAAACCTTAAAATTTGATAAGTTTTCTCTTATTTTCTTCTGTAACTTTCTCCCTATCGTGAGTGGGGTCAGAAAGGGAACATTTCTCCCACCCTCAGGAACTCCGGTGTCAGCTAACTTGGACACAGGCAATTAGAATTTTGGGAAGATATCTTGTAGGGTTTTCTGTCCCGGAATTCCGAGTGGTCGCGGTAGCCGAGTGGTCTAGACATCGGATAGTGGCTAGAGCGTCATGAGTTCAATCCCAGTACCACTGAAGACCCGCCGTGTAGGGGAGCGATGCACGTAAAATCTGTCGAGAGCTCAAACGTCCTCCCGTTGGTGTGGTAGTTAGGAGAGGGGGGTGCCAGCTCAGGTGTCTTCCGCGTCACTTGACCATGGTTCAAAATTACGCGGACCGTCCCCAAAAGCTCTCGTGTAGCTGAACAGTGGGACGTTAGTATTCACTCACTCACTCACCCGGAATTCCGAAACCCCGGGAGCCCGATTTTTTTTACCAATCCGGAAATCCCGGGATTAAAATAACTAATTCCGGGATTTAATTTTTGTCTTCTGTAACTTTCTCCCTATCGTGAGTGGGGTCAGAAAGCGGACATTTCTCCCATCCTCAGGAACTCCGGTGTCAGCTAACTTGGACAGAGGCAATTAGAATTTCTGGAAGACATCTAGTAGGGTCTTCAGTCCCGGAATTCCGAAACGCCGGGATCCTAGTTTTTTTACCAATCCGGAAATCCCGGGATTAAAATAACTAATTCCAACATTTAATTTTTGTCTCAATTATATTTTTAAAAAATTTTCACATCAAAAATTCTCTAAGAGTTAAATTTTTTTTAAAATTATATTTTATTTATAAAATATGTACGTAGAATTTTTTTTGTACAATTATAAGTGCTGTAGGTAAAAAAAATATATATGCACAGCTCTCATTTCTCGTATGGGAGAACGTCGCACAGATCGATCTAAGTGGCTCACTGCAATGCTTACACAATAATATAAGAAACATCTCTGAAGAATAGATTTTGTCACAGTTCCTCCTTAAATTAAATGCCGTTAATTAATAGCGGATCTGTTTGGAAGACTTGAGACACTTCAAATCCCATTGCATTACTAACAGCTCATGCAACTGGATCTTCAATTTCAAATGAGGTAACACTTTAAATTGATTCACTTTCTGATTCAATAACTGGATCAATTTATATACAAAAACCATTATAGCAGAAGAACTAAATAAAGTTATCAAAGAGGTATATGCACCAATGCAGTCAATTAGTTTTGAGACACTGTCATCAAAAATTCAAAAAGAAATGTCTCTTTTTTGAAAATGGAAGGAGACGTGGTGGCTACCTGAAAAGAACATACCCCTATTTGATGACGATAATACCTACTAGTAAAGAATCAGAACTTGCCTTTTCTTCGGCATGACAGTTTGTAACAAAAATAAGAAGCAGTTTCAACAATGAAACGCTGGAGAAGCTGTGTTTTTATAAGCTTATTTACAGAAACACAAGAATTGAAGAAATGCTTTTTTTAAAATTTCATTATGTAATATTTTTATTTGTTTTTTATGTTGAATTATTTTTTTATTTGCTTCATTAAAATAATATTAAATCAATTTTAATTATATTTTCAATTTTATTATGCAATTTCAACTATGCTAATATATAAGTATTTTTAATAAATAGTCCAATCCTAATCCCGGGATTTGGATAATGTAATCCCAAAATCCCGGGAATGAAAATATGACACGGGATTGCAAACCCTATTTTGCACCTATTTTACTTTTTCTTCAAGCACGTTTCCCGGATTTAATGATTTTCAATATTTGTATAGTTCCCAGTATCATATACTGCATGGATCGCATTCGGTTTTCGGTTCTCCGAATGGTGTCCGGTCCCAATTGATTCAGATAAACGACGTTCTACTGTATTCTATTGTTTGCTATCTTGGGTTCCCTTAGATATAATTGTATAGTTATATGAACACGATTTAACACATTTATGTGCGAAGACTGGGTGTGTCAACGATTCCACCACAAATCGTTATATGTGAAACTGTAAGGATTATTACTTATTAAAAGAACTGGGCGTCACGAGACACGTTTCATGATTGATTGATTGATAGATGGATCAATTATTAACGTCCAACTGCGAAGCAATTTCTACGGCGATTGGGGACAGACCTCCTCGAGACATATTATGGAAGTTACGTGATGAACGATGATTCTAATATCTCATTTTCGCATAGAATAGCAAATACATTTAGATAACTCTCTTAAGGTATCCGACTACCCTAAAATTGTGAATTTTGCCAAAAACTGACACATTTTTTATGATTTTATTTTATAGGTCATCTTATTAGCTTTATAAAAATACCAAGTTTTTTTATTTTCCATTCACTGGAACAAACACTTCAAGTGTTTTTAGTAAAAGCAGATGCCATTACTTTAAGCAAGATGCCACACTTTAAAACGCGTTTTACTCGAAATGTGATTTTTTTTTAAATGCTCAAACGGGGACAGCGATTGCTAAAGAAGTTTTGAAAATAATTAAGACAAATTTTTTGTGTATGTTCGGTATAACAGTAGAAGTGTTTTAACCTTCAGATTTATCAATCGCTGTTCTATTACAAAATTTACAGCCCCTTGTGTGAATGTAATCACTGTTTCTTTTAAGCAATTTTATATAATAACCAAGATAAAGTGCTCTGGTTTCTAAAAAATTAAAATATTTCTTATCCTGAAGGTCATTTCAAAAGTGAATAACATAGTAACACATCAGAATTGAAAAATTGGTTCATAAACTGGTACAGATTGGGCCCCGTTTGTTATTTTTTGTTAATTTTTACCCATTTTCTCCATTTTAGTAATAGTTTCTTTTTCTCTGCTTAATTTTAGCATATTTTTCCTGAAATGTACTAAACAAATCTATAATCCCCATATCTCCATTTTTTTAAAAAAAAGTTATCTCAAGTAGTCGGATACCTTAACGTTTTTTTTTTTTTCGCCTTTATTATTCATCTGAAAAAAAAAACATTTAATAACAAAGGGAAGAAAATGCCAAATTTTCTTTTTTAGTATGTGCTTTTTGTAAGATAATTTCAGAAGTCTTTTTTGTCGGTAATTCTTAAATTTGTAGTAAAAAATTGAATATGTTACTTAACATTTCGTAATTACTAAAGACGAGAAAAAAATTAAGTACGAAAAAACATGTAATTTAACCCCTTACAATTTGTTGTTTGATTCGAATAAGGTTGCAAAAATTAATTTAAAGCAAATTAATATTAAATTGCACACACATTAATGTGAAAATTCGTCTTTTTCAAACATTTACCTGCAACAAATTTCTCTCCGTCACAAGATCTTCCCACTCAAGGTCTCATAATACTAACAACATGCCTCGTAATGCCAATAACGTCTAGTAATATCTCGTGTCATTTCGTTCCAAGGTCGAATGACAAAGTGAACACATGAGCTGGTACCCCAAGCCCCAAATGCATTTCATATCAAAATATGAACATCGAGCCTCGTCAAAATTCCATTTGTGTGGTTAATACGCAGAGGTTTATTCTCAATTATTGTAACAAGTTATATGGCTATACAAAATAAAAAATACGCTTATTTACGGTTACGTAGACTTCATAGGAATCAAAAAATAGCGTGGAACATATTGTTACGTTGATCGGGGTTCGAGGATTTTATGCAAATCAGTCGCAAAGAGCAAGACAGTTCTTCAGGAGTGATGGAAATGTATTGTCGAAAAACAATACTTGAAATACAGCAGCTATATTCCCAGAATAAATCTCAGAAGGCATTCACATCTTCTACGGCGCTCAGACACAACTATTAGTGACAAAAATACAAGTATGTTCAAGGGTTAAGGGGGGGGGGTATGTAAGGGTTATTCACACGCACTCGCTCGACTTATTCAACAGCCAAAGTAATTACTTATTGCTGGTCGACTCTTCACGGTCAAATCAATACCAACTAATCCCTAGTCAAAACAATACTAACTCAGTTTCGGCGAGTGACTCCCTATTTATAGAAGTCACGGATCTTTCGAGAAAAATCCGCTTGCGTCATAGACCGCAATATTAATAGAATTATCCCCTTATTTCCAAAAGAATCCTTAGGATCGCGAACTCATCAACACGGTCGATCTCCAGATCGCCAAAATGGTTGCCAAAAGTGATGCCAACTTGGCCCTATCACCAAGAGTTCGCCAAGTCTCCATTGAATCGCCATTATAATGTAAAGAACGACGTTGCTTACGAATTTTTTCAATTTTAATATAAAATAAATACTACATAGAGTAATAAAACCCTATTACACATCCAGATATAAATTATTTACACTATTTTAAGCATTCATTACACCAAATTCGTACCACTATTTTTTGGTATGATCTATTGTGAGTGAGAGTTTTTTTTTAACGTTTCAGGCAACTCAAAGCTGCTGGCGACAGACCTCATAATTTTAAGCCACATTCAAGAAACGAAAACGATGTCTGATCTCGCATCCGATCTTCTAACTTCTTCACCACTCCAACGTGAGGAATTTGAGCCAGTCAGATATAACGTGAATCAGCCCCTCTACATGGTGTTCTTCAGTGGTATTGGGACTCGAACTCATCACACGCGAATCATGACCATGACCACTAGGCTACCGGACCTCAATGACCAAGTAATGGCATCTTCTTTTACAAAAACACTTGTAGTTTTTGTTCTAGTGAATGGAAAATAATAAACTTGGTTTTTTTATAAAGCTAATAAGATTACCTATAAAATAAAATCATAAAAAAGCTGTCAATTTTTAGCAAAGTTCACAATTTTAGGGTAGTCGGATACCTTAATAAACTCTCTCAGACAAAGAGTTATACGAGGGGGAGTCGGAAAATAAGTTTCCCCTGTCGATTGGGGTTAGATTTGTGTATGAAATTTAAAACATAGAATGAGACATTAAAGATAAGACATAACTTTATTTTTCCACATAAGTACCAAGTACATTGAGACATTTGTCATACCGCTTGATGAGTTTTAAAAAAACCCTGCAGAAAAACTCAGGGCTTTGCATACGGAAGAAGCGTTTACTTTTACTTGGACTTGTTGGAAGTTGAAACCAAAGTGTTACGATACCTACACGATACTGTGATACTCTGTCGAAATTGAAAGAGGTGATTAGAAAGAAGCGGCCTGGGTTTCTCAGATCTGGCGTTCTGAAGATGACAATGCAAAGACCATACTCGGCGAAGGCAACACAAAGCTATATTGCAAATCTTGGTTGGGAACGCCAACACCATCTACCATACAGTTCTGATCTCGCACCAAATGACTTTCATCTGTTCAAGCTCTCACCTGAAGACTCTTTGGAAGCCAGGCTGAAGTCTAACAAGCCGTTAAACGCTTCTTCCGTTTGCAAGGCCCTGAGTTTTCCTGGAGGGTTTTTTGAAGCTTATCAAGTGGTATGATAAATGCCTCAATGTACTAGGTACTTATGTGGAAAAGTAAAGTTGTTCTTATCTTTAATGTCTCATTCTATGTTTTGACTTTCATACACAGCTCTGACCTCATTCGACAGGGAAAACTTATTTTCCGACACAAACACATATTTATTTCACCCCATAAATCTGCACGAGTGTTATTGGCGACAGACCTCATAATTTTGAATCCTGGTCAAGTGATGAGGACGGCTCTTAAGCTGGCACCTCTCTTCTAATTTCCCCACCACAGTAACGGGAGGTTTGAGCCTCGACATATTTAACGTGCATCAGCCCCCCTCTGCACGGCGGTACTGAGCTCGAACCCACTATATGCCTCTGCCACAAGTCCATCACCTTGACCACTAGGCTACCGTGGCCACAAAAATTCAGTCAGAATTTGAACAATATATAAATCAATATTAGAATAGCTACTATGTGACCGAAACATCACTTGACCATGGTTCAAAATTACGAGGTCCTTCACCAAAAGCCCTCCTGCAGCTGAACAGTGTGACGTTAATATTCATTCAATCATTCATTCATGTTCCCGAAGAAATTTGATTATTACAATTTATCATTATACAGAATAATAAACAGTGCCACTGAAGACCGCCTTGTGGAGGAACGATGCACGTTAAATCTGTGGAGAGCTCAAACGTCCTCCCATTGGTGTGGTAGTTAGGAAAGGGGGGGGGTGCCAGCTCAGGTGTCATCCTCGTCACTTGACCATGGTTCAAAATTACGAGGTCCGTTGCAAAAAGTTTTTGTGTAGCTGAACAGTGCGACGTTAATATTGACTCGCCCACTCACAATACAATAAAATTCGATTTTCTTTTAATGGAACATCATTCAAAGAACTTAGGTAATCCTTTAAAAATAGAATCGTGAATAAAAAAAATAGTTTTTTTATTCGGTTATCACAAATGGATTCGAAACGGAAATTTTGTTCGAAAAATTGAATGCATTTTTCTCTCGCTGTCCCTTCCGGCACAAAAGAAGCTCAAACGCAATAGGATAAAGGAATTTTCATGCTGAATATTCTTTTGATCGTCGCACCGTAGGTAAATTTTCATAATGTGTATTGCTTTACGACCAAGGTATACTTTCAGTTCGATATAATCCGGTTAAAAATTTCATTTATTTGTTTGTTGCGTTTCGGTTTGGAAAGTTTTTGCTGCTGCGTTATAGTTTGGTATTTTTGTAAATAAAGAGATATTTTCCCTCTTAAAAAAATTCAAATCACGTTTTTGAATTTGAGAAAGAAAAAATTGCGGGGAAAAAATCATAGATTGAAATTATATGCTTGGGTGGTACTTTTATGGAAGTAGTGAAAATAAATATTTGTACAAAGAAAATATTCGTATTTGCCCCGGTGATTTGGAATTGGATATTATATTTTAAAATTTTTTTTCGTAAATAGCTATTTATGCGAAAAAAATAGTAATCATATTTGTGAAAAGAGTATTGTATTTCTTTCTTTTTCCCCCCTTATGTTTAGAAATCTTTTTAAAGTAAAGGAAGCTAAAATTTATGCCTTGGATTTTAGAGAATTTAACAGAATTAAGCATGAGGGTTAGAAATGAAAAAATGAAAAGTTATTTTAGTTTTTTTTAAAAATAAAACAACACCTGTGGTTAATGCTTTTGTAGTAATAAAATAAAACACAAATGAATATTATTCCATATCTATTTTTTCCCTTATCTTATGTAATTGAAATATTGCTAAATATTAATTTAGTTTAATAATTTTGTCTTATGATACACCGTAAAATCTGGCGTATAACGCACTTTCAACTAAAAAAATAAGATCGAAATTTACGGGGGCGAGTTATACGTCAGATACAAAAGTGATATCTTCTAAAATAAACAAAAAATAAGCATGTAAAAAAATTAGGCTTCTACATAGATCGGTATACTGTTTATTTAAAAGAAATTACATACCTAATGAACTTAAAAAGTTGTTCTAGAACATAGGTTCTCAACGTGGGCGATAACGCTCCCTTAGGGGCGTTTGAGGCTTTCGGGGGGGGGCAGTAAAAGACCCATAGAAAATTAAGGGGCGTTGAGATGGCACGGAGGGGTCTTGGGCAGATTAACCGAAAAAGACTAAAAAAACACGCTGATTATGTACTAACAAAAGTAAACTTTAATACTGTTTGTTTATATTATTGTGTGTATTTAAATTATTTTTATATCACATGTACGAAAAATCACATATTTTGGTAGTTCGGGAAGTGGATGAGAAAAACCCTAAGATTACATTATATTCAGACCTACATTAAACTGAACGAGAAATGGCATTTTAATTTCTGTAGTGTACGTGTTGTCTTTGTTTGTGAACAATAGAAAAAATGTTTCGTCCACTGCATTTCATTTCGTATATTATCCAAGAAACATGATTAAATATGTTAACCGGGAATTAACGTGATTCTTTAAAGGCTGAAACTCTCAATTTATATTTATTTTGAAAGCAATAGTTAATATAATGAATTACTTCGTATCATCAAAACCCCTTCCTGTCTTTATAACAGGTAAGCTAAAACACTTTTATCCCACTCTTTTAAATGAAGAAGAAATTCAGTAGCGTTTCAATTCCAACAAAATATCCTATTTATGACTCATATATATATATATATTTTGCACATTTAAATATATTAGTGGCAATAGCTATAACAGAATCGCAAGTAAAAAGAATTGGGGCTTTAGAAAAGAAAATTAAAGATAAATATTCTGTTAGTAATAGGATATTTTTAAAGCTTAACTCTTGTTTTTACCATGTTTTATGTACACTCTTATTTCTCTAGAGTGAGAGGAGGTGGTATTGAAATATTCACTAGAAACGCGGGTGGCATAGACATATTTACTAGAAAAGGAGAAGCCAGTTCAAAAAAGGTTGGGAACCTATGTTCTAGAACATACTATTTTTTAAAAAAATGTCGGATAATACCTCGAATAAATGACTTCAAAATATAAGAGCCTTCAGGTACAATTCATGTTCGTTCGTAAAAAAAGGGAATGCGCGTTATACGGCGAATATACCTAAAAACTAAAAAATGCAGCTTGAAAGTATAGGTGCGAATTATACGCCGGATTTTACGGTAAGTTCATTATTACACCACCTTTTTCATTTAAAATTATGCTTTCAAATTTTTATATTTACGATTATAATTCCTTTCTATGACACACATTGAATACTACTTATGGCTGTGGTAGTCTAGTGGTTATGGTTGCGCATTCGTGGCCGGCGCGTCATGCCCCAAAACACTGAAAACCCGCCGCGTAGAGGGGTTGATGCATTTTAAATCTGTCGAGCCGCCCACTCGGTATAGTGGTTAGTGACGCTGACTGCTGTTCCGTAGGGCTTGGGTTCGAATCCCGGAGAAAGCATGGATATTTGTGTAAATATATAGTGCCTTTGCGACAAGGAGATACTCTTAATAGACGTCGAGCATCTCTCGTGAGGTTGGTGGCCCTTGACAACCCCTAAAAGGTCCTCCCTCAAAATTGGAGTGAAACCGAGCAAAATCATACTGTCACCTGTGTGGTGCTCAAAGCTACGGCTAATGACAGGCGTAAAAATCTAGCCCCTTGCCGCGATGAATTTCGTGGGCCTAGATCTGATGTTACTGTCGATCAGGTGGCATAAGTAACAACAAATCTGTCCAGATTCTATGTCCTCCCGTTTACATGATGTGGAAGTTCGGAGAAGAGAGCACCAGCTCATGTGTCGTCCTTGAAATTTGATCATGGTTCGAAATTGCCGGGTCCGTCGCCAGTGTTTCTTCATAGTGTGACGTTTATAAACATTTATTCACTGAGTACTACTTATGCATCTTAGAGTGTCTCCTATAGACTTATTTGGTGTATATATACAAAAAATTCGAAAATATACAGACGAAATATGTTAAACTTGTGTGGTGTGTTCAGGGACGTCTTAAGACTTCTTGAGGCCCTGGGCCCCTACACAAATGTAGGCCCCACCTATATAACCCTTAAAAGTAGACAGTACACATCATGCGTTGTCAAATACTCGTACAAACAATAACCCCAACAAATGTGCATGGCTTACAATTGCACAAACCGGCTCGACCGACTGCCGTCTTTGGGTGGGTGAGTGAGTAAATATTAACGTCGCACTGATTAGCAACACGAGGGCTTTTGGCGACGGTCCGCGTAATTTTGAACCATGGTCAAGTGACGCGGACGACACCTGAGCTGGCACCCTCTCTCCTAACTATCACACCAACGGGAGGACGTTTGAGCTCTCGACAGATTTAACGTGCATCGCTCCCCTACACGGTGGGTCTTTAGTGGTACTGGGATCGAACTCATGACACGCTAGCCATGATCCGATGCCTAGACCACTCAGCTACCGCGTCCACCTGCCGTCTTTTTTTATTATTGAAAACAATGATAAAATCCCCGTGCACCACAAAGTATCACACGGGGCTCACAGAAGTAAGTATTAAGCACACAATACAAAATAATTAAAAAAGAAAAAAAGAAATTTTTAAAAAATATCTTGAGGTTAGGAAGAATTACAAATACTCATAACAAACTCACTGAACTTTTTTAAAGTACTTCTGGTGGAAACCAGTTGAGGAAGATTCGGAGGCCAATTTACATTACGTACCTTGAATGCCAGTCTTAGGATATATTCCGTTTTCTTTCAAACTTGGAACACAGAAGGAGCACCTATTCTACATTTTCTTCGCCACTAAATATCGCAATCACAGGAAGATGACGGAACTAAATTAAATTTTTTCAAGTAGCTTTTAAAGTTGCCTTGACCAGTTAGAAACTGGGTTATTTTGTTATTAGTTATAAAAATGATGGCAGGACAGTCTCTCATTAATGCTTGGAAAAAATTTCTTTGTTACGCTCCCATTATTTGATGTAAGATATTCTTGGTTCCAAGACTTCACCATTCTTTCCTTCATTATCTTCTTGTAAAATGACTTAGGAATATTAACGGAAATGTCTATTTTGCGCTTGGTTGCAGCCTTGGCTAGCCAATCGACCGCTCATTTCCAAAAATGCCCATGTGTCCGCGAACAAATGCCAAATCTATTGAGAAGTTTTTATCTTTTAGGCTTTTAAGTTGCTTTTGGATCTCGACGATTATGTTGTTAGATGAAGAAATACACTTAAGAGAATCCAAGGAGGAAAGAGAATGTGTGCAGATTAGATAGTCTGAGACACTATTTTGTTCAGTGATCCATTTAATGGCGAAGTTTAAACATAAAGGTTCAGCTACAAAAACTGTGCATTCATCACGAATTCTAAATTGAAAGTACTCGGATTCTATTCCACTCCTGAACACAACAAAAGCGAAACCAACTCTGCCAGCAATTTTACTACCATCAGTATAGCAAATAACAGGGAAATCATCAGTATTTTTGTCACTGTGCTTTATAATAATAATGGAATTCCTCTCTGAAGGATGAGGGAGAAAAAATGGAGACATAGTGCAACCCCATAATCAGTCTTTGGACTGAAAAAGTAATGACGGTGTATGGTGGTAGGCCTGTACGTGGAGGACAAAGGTTGACTTGCCTTAGAACATAAGCGTCGGAGTGTGTACGGTCTTGGACATTTTCTCACGCGAAACTCCATAACCGTTGAAACCTCACTCGTTCCCTAACAGGCAATGGGTCCTTTGGTGGAGACCACCACAAAACAATCAATTAAGATGTTTCACGAAACAATTTTAATCGAAGGATGATTTGAAGATTTTTAACTTACGTAATACTCTGAAGGCTAACACGAGGGCTTTTGGCAATGGACTTCGTAATTTTGAATCTAGGTCGACAAGAACACGAACCTCAGCTGGAAGCCTCCTCTTCTATCTTCCAAACCACGCCAACAGGAGGGCCTTGAGCCTCAACATATTTAACGTGCATCAGGGCCTCTAAATGGCGGATATTTAGTGGTACCAGGTTTCGAATCCGCTATTCGACAATGCCAGCCACGAGTTCACAACCATGACTACTCGGTTACCGACTAGTTAATTCTCGGTTAGTTGCTAGACACTGATTATTCATTAACGTCGCACTATGACGGTACACAAGAGCTATTAACGGCTTACCTTCTAATTTTAAATGACGGTCAAGTGACGATAATAACACCTGAGCTTGTTCCTCGATGTCTAAACACACCATGCTAATATGAAGACTAGGTCTCGACAGATTTCATTTGTTTCTGTACAGGTTCTAAGTCCCACCAGGACTTGAACCCACTGCTCCAGTTCTGGTGTCACCATGACCACGTGGCCACAAATCGCTGGACAGCTAAGGCCTTTTTAATTATTATTAACACATTTTTATAAGCTTCACTTGTAATGTAATGGAATCCTTAAATTCAATTTTTACCCACTTTAAAATGTCAAATTAATTCGAGTGTTTGCTCACTTGTCAAGGACCGCGATGACAATACAATAATTTAATAATATTGTTCCATTGTCCTGATCAGGATCACCAAGATTAGCAATTTCCCCATTTTCAGATCCCATCCCGCATCTGGTGACTCATTTCAGATCCCATTTCCAGATTTGGCGACTAAAAGTTTAAGTTACAGCTTAGTTCGATTAACTATAAAAAGGTGTTTTTTAGTTTTTTTTTAAAAACTATAACTTAACTCCTTTTAAAATATAAATACATATGTATGCGATCAGTGCCGGTTTATCCATTGAGCGCTTGGAACGGGCACCCAAAGCCCCGGATAAGCTGTGGACGTAATTAGATTTTCTGGCTATTAATTTCCATCCTCCGGTGCTAAGGTGGCCTGTAGATCTTCTGCGCCCAGGGCCCGAAATGAACTTAAATTGGCACTGTTATATGATAGATTAAATAAACGTTCTGATACGACAAATATTTTATCCAAGAAAATACGAGAATTTTTCTTCTAAAAATCTATTGTATTTATTTACAATAATACACTTTATTTTTACAGCAAATCGTTTTATCGGTTTGCGTGCCCACAAAAACAAGAAAAATTATACAAATTGCTTCGAGTCTGTTTTTTCTACTTGTTGAGAAATATATCTTTCTACCAGAATAAATACTCGTTATACGTTGGCACAAAAAAAAAGGAAAAAATCTTCACAAAAAAAATTTTTTTTTGCTACATCTTAAAGATGAAATTCAATCGCGGTGATTTTAAGAGAAATTGATGATCTCCATATCAGCTGTTTTCTTCCAATTTCGCTCCTCGACAGCTCAGTTTATCATCAAAATTGCTCCAAGTTCGATATTTTCTTTTCCTTATTTCACAACTACGTCATGGAGCATCAATTTCCATTTATTCCTAGCGGAGAAGAGGTGAAGTGAAGAAATATCGCCTTTTGAATGAATTATGGGAACTGATACAGTTCAAACAATAGCACTCCTAAAATCGGATATCCGAGTATATGTTCAAGATCCAGTGTTAATGATAGTCTAAATTAGGATTTGTTAATCTTGCTTCTAATTCAAGTTTTATCAATAGCTGTGCGCTATTGAAGATACTCGAAAAGAACTAGCCTAGTGAGGATAAAACGCGCTGCTGGCTATCCACACTGTAACACCGTGAAAGATAAGAAATACAACATAAAATACAAGAGTTGCTAAATAATTGCTCCATTTATTCACTTACTCGGGAGGATCGAGCTCATTCAAAAGTTTTCGAGCTACAAATTGGATATCTGAGAAGACTATTAACACACAAAAGGAAATACAAATGGTCCTTCCTTTGGGGATCCCCAAATTTTTTTAAAATAAGGAAAAAAACATATAATATAGACATATACAACCTTTGACAATGAAGTTCGGTGAATGAAGTCAGAACGGCTGATCTGGCAAAACTGGCGAAACAAAACGCAGTACATGCGTAGCGGCAGGTTTCGACCATCTGCCCTCATTGCGTCGTTTGTGTTCCGAGTAAGACTTGTTTTACAAAGTGCTTGTTTAGTGCGTTGGTTCTTAACTGAGAACAAGAAAATGATTGAAGAAAAGATCAATTCAAAGTTTTGTTTTAATCCTGGCAAGACACTGAAAGGAACTTATGCGATATTGGTACGTGTTTATGAAGATCAAGCTATGCCATGAAGTGTGTGTAAGGATGGCTCACCCGTTTTCAAGAAGGGCGGGAAAGTGTTTCTGACAACCTCCATAGCGAAAGACTAGCGACCTCCGTCAGTGACGAAAAGATTGAGAAAGTGAGTAAATTAATCACAAAAGATCGTCGATTAACTGTGCGCATGATAGCTGGACGATGAATGTTGTAAGATACATTTAAACGTTGCCCTGTTTCATGAAACGTCTACGCAGTGTACGACCCCAGTATGCAAAAGGTTCATGTTTTTTTTATTCACGATAATGCTCGCGCTCACACAGCCAATATCGTCTAACAATTCCTGGCAAAAAAAAAGGGGTGGTGCAAACTGAACATCCACCATTCTCCCCAGATCTCGATCCTCCAAACTTCTTCCTATTCCACGACTCAAACTCGCGTATCTGATCTATAGATCCGAAACCAAGTAACATGACCACTAGACAAAAGTGATCACCTCTGTCCGGAGGCTGTTACTGGATTATATATGAGCCGCTACACTACTCCCCCACCAGTGAGTCGGTGGATAGGTAAACGAACGAGATATTTTTTATGGCGAGCGTGTGAGTTGCTGCTGTTGCGTCAAGTGGGTCTGATGGCTTTGGTTGATGCGTCAAGTTGGTCTGACAACTTTGATCGTTCTTGTTGTGGGTAGATGGCGCCACGACGGATCAGAATGTTTTGCGTTTTTTCTTTTCAGCCAGGGTCACCAATGTCGGGGATAGAACCCGTGATCTATAGATTCGAAGCCAAGTATCATGACCACCTCTGTCCGGAGGCTGATGCTGGATTATATAGGAACCGCTACACGATATTCGTGAAGGTGTAGGCAGATTCTTGACTTACCAAAAAACGAGATTGTATGATTTATGTATCCATGTACGACTTTTTCAACGCACAGCATACGCCTGTCGAGTAAAGGTAAAGATACTCTCAAAAATTGACACTTTTCTGAAATCCCCTTTTGTTGTTTAGGATGTCAAATGGTAAGGAACAACATAGATTGTGCAGCTACATATCCTGATTCTTGCGTCAATCAGGGACGTCTTAAGACTTATTGAGTCTCTTGACCGCTACACAAATGTACGCCCTACCTATGACCCTTAAAAGTAAACAGTACCCTACCCTTAAAAGTAAACAGTACGTAACATACGTTGTCAAATACTCGTACAAACAATAATCCGAAACAAATAAATGTGCATGATTTACTATTGTACATACCAGCTCGACTGACTATAGCCTTTTGACTGAATGATGGTGTATGGTGGTAGGCCTAGACCTGTACGTGGACGATGGTCATGACTTGTAGCCAGTTCACATAGCATCCGAAATTTCCAGTTTTTCGGGGAATACAACTGGAAATAACAGTTGACCTTTGAAATTATTCGAATTATGACCTTCTTAAGGCTGAATCTGGAACAAGACGAGGCCCCCATTGCGGCCGAAACCCTGGACTCAATTGGCCCATGCCTTGAGACGTCCCTGTTGTCAATACTCAGGATACTTTTCCATTTTTGTAAAAAAAAAGTACAATTTTAATGTTTACAGTTTAAATCACAATAGGATAAAATCAACTGTTAACGGCTTCATGTGAATTAAATTATAATGTTAATAAACTAACTTTTATGTACATATAGTTAAATAGACTTTTAATTAACCAGTTGGTGTTTTTTAGGTGCCTGATTTGTCAGCCAGAAATTAAGTATAAATTTCAGATTACGTAGAATTTTCCTCGAAAGTTTGAAGGATGGGTTTAAAGTTACAAACATTCTCTCGACGAGATAAAATTTTTTTTTTTTCTCAATAATTTTCAAAGATGTTTACAACCAATCGATGTAAACAGGTGCGTTTTTTGTGATGAAAAATATTTTTTAACAAAAAATTAGAAAAGTAATGTTAAAAATATTGTTTATAAAAAGCAAACTGTGACAAGATACTTACATTTGATTTCATTTTATCGTAATAAAAAATTTATCATAAGAATAAGATTTCATTTCATTTTGTCATGCTGTAACATTTCTGAAAATATTGAAAATCAAAATTTATGATGGGAAGTTCGGGAGTTTTAAATGATTGTTAACTAGCTTTTAATGGAAATTTTTTTAAAAGTAGATTGAATTTGTTAGTTAAATTGATTTATTAACAAAATTTAATTATCTTCAAGCCATTACCATCGATAGAAATTTTATCCAGGAAGAGAAAAATTGCGAAACTTTTTATTGATGTACTTTTTTTGACAACTGTATAGCCATTTAAATATCGAAAGAGAACTCAAACATCGAAAGTCACATATTTCCTTATCCATCAGGCTATTCCAGAGGATGTTCAGGTATAGGACAAAATAATAGGAACACTTATTTAAAAAATTAGTCGTCCTTCGACCGTTCAATAAAAGGCCGCCAGGTATCGCAACAGTGTGCCACATAGTAGCGGCAAAAGGGAAGGTACGAGTCAAGCATTTGACAGTATGAGAGTTGCATGAGAAAATTCTGTTCTTAGCAAAGTGTGTCCGATTCTCCGAAGTGAAAAGAGGAATGATAATTGGAGTTCGCCTCGCTGGAGCGTCCGTGTCTAGAACTGCCAAACTTTTGGTGTTTCAAGGACAACTGTATCAAGGGTTATAACAACTTAAACAAACTTGGGTAAGGTTTCTTCTGTGAAGCACAACAGTGCGCGAAAGTCGAAGTTGATGGACCGTCAGAGACGAGTGTTGAAGAGGATAGTCGCCCCAAAACGCAAGATTACACTGCCGCAGATATCGTACGAGATGAATACCAACACACCTTCAGAGCCCCGTATCCATGAAAACTACTCAACGAGAGCTGCCTGCTGCCAACATTCATGGCAGAGTAGCTATTCCAAAACCGTTAGTTTCAGCACG
>BMAO01020429.1:60820-189407 GCA_019973975.1 Trichonephila clavata
TCGAACCCAGGCCCTCCGGTCTGGAGTCCGATGCTCTAACCACTAGGCTACCCATGGCCCGTATATATGCACAATCAATAGATGCAATACATTTATTCAATTATTTTCATAATTCAATTCATTATTATAATTCTATTGATAAATTATCCGATAACTCAGATTTAAATATAAAAAAAAATTATTATTTTTATAAAACCATTTACCATCTATTACCAACAAACCTGTGTGCATTATTTTCAACAAAAAAACATGTTGTTCCCTTCATATTATGAATATATCGATATTGGTTAACAGTACCAAAAATAAAATATTTTATCAAAATACTAATACTAAATGTACACAAAACAATTTTGTTTCTGAATAATAACTAATATCATACAAAGAAATTAATTTTTTTAAAAATATTGAGAAATAAATAATAAAATTATTGCAAGCAGAGGGTTTTTCCAATAGTGTAGAAGATTCATAATTCAAATAAAAATATATCAAAGGATGGTAACAAAATGAATTTAACAAGTACATGATTGATATTTTAAGTGATATTTCCATTTTATTTTAAAAATAAAGAAAATAATCAATTGATGAAAAGTGGAGGATAATCAAATGCATTTTTGAGAAAAATATGTGAATTTTTAATATAAAAATTTGAATAAAAAATAATAAAATAAATAATATAATTAAATAATAGTTTATTTACATCATCACATAGCACTGCTAATTTTTTTTATGCAACTATATTAACAAAAAAAGTCAAAATATTAAGGACGCCATTTTGTTCTATTAACAGAAAAATCTTTAAAAAGATTAATTTTATTTAATAACAAAAAAAATTATTTTAAAAAAATAAGAGATCATATAGCAATATTTTACAATATCACTAAAAAAAAATAGTTTTTACTTTACCCCTCTTTAATTCAATTTTTTTTATAAACAATTGAAACTGCTCATTAAATATATATATAAAAAATAATTGTTCCATATTTGAAAAATTAATATATAAAATATATAATAATTTAACTGTCTCAAGTACCCCTAACAAAATCACAATTTCATTCGAAGTTTTTTCGAAGTCATTTCATCAACTTTAACTCTCACAATAAGATACAAAAAAATATCTTACATTACATACCATTAAAAATAACTGAATTTTTGTTTGACATGTGATGAAATTCATCATGTAAAATATCACATTTCAATTACCACATATTGCCGCCCATCCGGTATAGTGGTCAGTGAAGCTGACTGCGGTGCCGCAGGGACTGGGTTCGAATCCCGGAGAAGGCATGGATGTTTGTGTTGTAATCCTTTCTTCTGTCTGTGTTGTTTACCCCCGTGTTATACGTTCGGTGGTGCACGAGGTTTATAAATGTTTAAAAAAAAAAATTACCACATATTAACATTTTAAATAGCTTCACTTATTTCGAATAAATCCAGTCAAATTTTCAAATATTTGGAAACAGAATATCACAAATACAATCATCTCTTTATGATAATACACTTAGAACCAGAGACCCAATACTTACATATATTAGTTAAACCACATTAGCCTAAATATTAAATTATATATATATAGTTATACTTAAATTTCTCAATGTGTCACTTTCAATGCTCAGAATAATCAAAATAATACATTAACCAAATAAAAACCATATAGTTAACAAATGGTTAATGCATTAATTTACAAGATTTAAGAAAGAAACATGTAGAATACACTTATAATTATATGAGATTATATTTGGAAATAAAGGACTCAAATATATCTTTAGGGAAAGCTTTCCATTTGTAATATATCTATTAATTTGATATTGATATTTATGGAGTAGTCTGCAAAGAATCAGTCTACTTTTCCAATTAAAATTTCTTGCAAAAAATTTGACTATTTTATATTTTTAAACTTTTTTTATATTTTTCATACCATATTTTTAACTAAACCAAGACTCTCAATCATCTGATTTCAGTATATCAGCAACATCATGAGGAAAAAAACTACAATTAATTTGAGGGTTCTCAAAGCTATTACAAAGAAACTTATTCC
This sequence comes from Trichonephila clavata, assembly GCA_019973975.1. NCBI lineage: Eukaryota > Metazoa > Arthropoda > Arachnida > Araneae > Nephilidae > Trichonephila > Trichonephila clavata. The sequence goes on from BMAO01020429.1 coordinate 62,856, forward strand.
ATTAGACTTTTTAAAGGATTCCCATTCACAATTTTTATATTTCTGTCATAAAAGTAGAACACAATGAAAAAAAAAATACAATTTTAAAAATGAATAATACTCAGTTTCATTTTTATTCTTTACAATTAGTCCTCATCAGCATCTTGATTAATACAAATTTGAGTTTTTTGTAGCCTAACTGCCAATAAGAGATATACTATCTAAATAGAATAATAAAATTAATCACTTTGTTCAGATAAGATGCCCAGTTGCAAAAGTAACATACAAAAAGGAGAATAAAATCTAGATTTAAACATTTACACATAACTAACTATAAGAAAAAAGAAATTACAGCGTAACAAAACTACAAAAAACAAACAACAGCATCAAACAAAACTACAGCATAAATACTTTTAAAGGGGGGGGGTATTTTTCTACACAACTTCCAAAAATTAGAATCATTTGAAAATTTTACTAAATGTACTCCAAAGTAACGAAATAACTTTTCATGAATTATCAGTTGTTTAAAAATATTTATTAAGTTTTTACATTGCACAGGAAGAAAAATGTATGGTTTTCTCTTGAAATACTAAGCTTCACAAACTCATTTAATTGCATAAAATTCAAAATATTTTGATAAACAAAATAAAAAAACTACAATTCCAATAAAATTTCTAAAATCAGAAGTTAAAACTTTTCTAGGATGATTCTAAGCAAAGATTTTTATTTTGCTTGTGAGACCATGATCATATCAGTCCTTCAAAGGTTATTATATAGTTCAGACCTTTTCTACATTGCTTAAAATATTCCATAAAAATTAAGTGGATTTTATTTTTTGTCCAATTTCTAAACTTAAGTTAATCAGCCATTTAGATATCATAAGTTTCTTATAACATATTTTTTTACAAAATATAACATAAAATGACTTTAATATGGAACAAATTTTTATCACTTTGAAATTTTTTTTAAAAAAATCAAAAAATATAAAATTACAATGTACAACAACTATTAAACGAGAACTCCCTTAAAAAAATTTACAAGATATTCAAAATAAGAAAAAAAAAGTATAAATAATACTGAATTAATAACAAACAATTATTAACAACAAATGTTCAAGATTCTTGGTTATTATTTTGGCCAATAACAAAGAACCTAGACTTTTCTACAAAGGCACTATTAACACCAAAAAATATTTATTAAATAAATACTTATAACAAAAATTCTCCTGTCTTTTAAACTTAGTAATAAATGTACTATCAAAATATATTATCCAAAGTATTCACAAAATATTGCACCTTGTTTTTATTACCTCACTGTCTAGAATTGGAAGGCAGATAAGTTGATGCAAATAAATTTTCCCAAGCAAAAGTAAGCAGTATATACACACATTAGAATTGAATAACCATATATCAACACAATCTTTTACCATTAACATTTTAAATTCATTTCCAAACTGTCGACACAAGATTTCATTATAAATCTTTTGAAAGAAAAGATAAATTATTAAACTAATAAACATTTTTCTCTTTATTTTAAAAAATACTTTATTTTCTTATCTTTTATACAAGCTTACTTTTTATCATCTCACAAATAAATAAATAAGAATAAAATTTACAGAGAAATGTTAACATAAAACAAATCAATATACATAAAGTGCCTGCATATCAAAATAATACATTTAGCACCAATATTTACAATAGCAATCTTTAATGCACCCTCATGCAAGCCCTAAATTGCCAAATGTGAGAGCTCAGATTTGAAACAATCTCCAAATAGATTGCTTATGGACAATTCTTTTACTGGAGTGATCTCCTAAACCATATCAAAACCAGTCAATGTATTATGAATAATATGCAAGTATCATTAATGAATAAATTAAATCTTCTCACCATTATTCACAAACAGTATTTTTCAATAAAAAAATACTTCACATTTCTTAGGAACGTGTTAAATAACAGATCTCAGCAATTAAAATTGAAATATAAGTTTTGGCTATTTTCACACGCTAGAGTACTTTTCAGAATATTTTATAAAATATATATAACAAGTAATAATAATAAATGAGGATTGGTTTTAAAGTACAATATTAAAATAATTAAACTCTTTATATACATATATATACTACCATAAAAAATACCCTGTATTTAATATCAATTTTAGAAAGTTCACAATTGTGAACCCACTTAACATTATTTAAAAAAAATATAAAGCAAAACTATATTTATAAAAGTAAAAACCAACAATACACATATTATAATTTACTATCATGAATACAATGCAATTCAAACTGATACATAATTAGGATACTACAGATTTTGTGTTTTACAGAAGAGAGAAATATTCCAATCTAAATATATATATTCTGATACACATTTTGAAAGTTAATTTTGCATGTCTAGCTACTCTAACATATTATCCTTTTTTGACATTTTCAATAGCCTCTCAAAATTCCTGAGCTGTTGTGCTTTTAAATTTACCATTCGGTTCTATTTCAATGTAGTATTAGACTAGTAATCAATGATAAAATATATATTTGTATCTGTTTATATTATTTTATTTTCTGAGATCAACAACTGTTACATTTGCATGATTATCCAATTTCACATGAACACTTTCCTAAAAGAAAAAAAAATCTTATGACATATTCACGGAACACACATTTTACATTTAATCAAGTAAAACTTCATAACAAAAAAATTATACAAAATTCTATAAATTTAACATGATACAACACAATTAACAACTAACTGAAAGTCTTAACTGATGATAGATTGCTTTTCTAAAACATAAAATTTTGCTTAACAAAAATAATTTCCCTATTTATTTGAATCTAAGGCAAGATTTTTTTTTATTGTTAATGCTACTAAAAATTGAGTGCGGATTAGATTCGAAGGAAGAAAAATTCATTGGGTGGGGGAAATTCAGTATGATACTGATGGTTAAATAAATAACAGGTTCATGTATATATTTAAACGTTTTTGATGCTGATAAAATAAACTAATTATTCACTTCTTATTCTTTCTCATTTTATATTTTGTAAATACCAGATATTGATAGATCTTTTAACTATTGAATAGAAAATTTGGGATGCGGCTTAGAATAGATGTGGTGGCTTAGATTCAAATAAATATGGTAAATAAAACTGTGGTAAACAGTAAGTTCACATCAGCTCAAATGCAATTAGTTCAAAAATACAGTAATCTTGTATACAATAATTATAACATGAATAATTATATGAAATAAAATTAAAATATAATAATTTTAAAAATGACTCTAAATTGTTTATAATTTTTTTTAAGCTTAGAACTGCCTAAATGTACATAAATTAACTGTTAACTAATTTTCTCTAAGGACCCTGCAGCCCAGAAAATAATATCAATAGTTAAAACATGTGATTTACAATATCCATATTTAAGACACGGCAATTTAATTCCCATTCCTAAAAAATGATATATATGGATATACATGTCATATAAGAAACAAAGAACAAGGGTGCAAAAAAAATTATGCCCAACATTTTTTTTAAAGTATTGTAGTTTCTTAATCAAGAAAAATATATTTAAGAATGGAGAAAATGTCATAACAAAAATTGCAATTTTAGCTGATAATTATTACGAATATATTTTATTAATTACAAAAATGTATTAATTAATGTGAAATATTATTCAAATCATTGAATTAATGTTGTTGTGTGAGAAGCAATAATCTAGATAAATTTTCCAATTCATCAAATTGTATTAAAGCAGAATTATGAAAGGAAATAAATGATTTAGTTAATTTACAATATTTAATTATAAACTTGTTTACCAGTCAAGAATGAAAAGAAGGGAGTAATGAATCATGTTGGATATTACTTTTAAAAGTATGTGTAAATCAAATAGGGAAAGTTATGCAGAAAAATTAGTTCCTTGTATTTTTTTAAATTTTTCGAATTAAAGCATATAAAGGAAAATAAAGTAATATGACTTAGGTGAAATTTCCTTGACAAACATTAATTATTTGTTTGAAAAAGTTACTAATCAAGTAAAAATAAAACAAATTTTGAAAAAAATATTTTGATTTTTTTTTTATTAATTATAAAACTAACTTTTTCCAAACAATATTCAAATTTTGCTATTTTTAATACCAAAGAAAAAGTTTTTTTTTATTTACTAAAATTCTGATTCATCAATTAAATTTGTATAAAAATAGCAAAATTAATTTTAAAGCAAGAAATGTATATTTTACTGCCAATGACCAATATACATAAAAGAAACCAAATTAAAAACTAAATAATATGAATACAAACTTATTTTCATTATAAATAATATACATATATATTTAATTTCAACACAAAATATGAAAATATTTTTTTAAAAATATATCTTACTTCATAAATAGTAGGTTCATTTGGATGTGGATGGAAACCTTTCTGTTGGCATTGTGATATATAATCCAAACCATAATTAGGAGTTAAAGAAAATATACTGGTTCTGCAAAGTTTATTTAAAAAATGCATTAGTAAAGTTGTATAAGATCAATTCTTCACCAATATTAAATTATTAATTAAACTACATTTCAAACATAAATTCATATGGTTCATATTAATAAAAAATTACTTGGTTATTAAGTAATAGTCACATGATTTTTTTCTCTCATGAAAAGAAATGTAAATAGTTACAAAATCTTACAACAATTTTAATTACTGAAATTTGAAATTTTTTTTATCAAAGGAAATATTTTTTAATTTAGTCCTGAAGGTATAACTAATATTACTGAAAAATTAAAAACTTTAAAAAGAAAAACTGTATGAAACTTAAATAAAATCTAGACACTAAAATACTTCAAACTAAAAGTATTGGTATTTAATTTTAATGCATAATTTTATTGAAATTACATTAAATCTGAAATACTTTTTAATCAATATTTCTACATAATTTTGAAAAATCATTTTACATCATAATTTAAGAATTACAAATATCTATTTTAATCACTTAACAAACAATAAGCACTGAAATGGAATTACATAAATAATAGATGGTCAAGTACATTAAGATCATTTTATATCATAAAAGGTATTTGGAATAATATGTTTATTATACAACTATTACATATTAATGAATGCATTTAGGCTCAGTGTACGAATCTGGCAATATGTCAAACAAATTTTTTTTTAAAGTTTTTTGTCTATTGAACAGATTTGTAGTTTTTTGTACTCTGCATTCATTCTGATTTCTATTGTATGTGATCAAACATTATATTGGTCTTATTATTATAGTAGTGATGGTTTTGCTTTGTAGTCTGATACAATAGTAAGAGATTTTCATAAGCTCTGATAAAAGAGAAAAAAATTCAACAAGAAAAACTAATTACATATTTTTTACAAAAGTACTAGTACAAAAAAAAGAAAGCCTACTGAGAATATGTGGCACATCATATATGTGATTTATCAAATATGTAAAAAATATACAAAAACATATATATAATAGTATGTGTAACATGTATATACAAAAAAGTATTTGTAACTAAAAGTTTGATATTAACAACATTTCAATTATTATGTTTATCTGAAACTACTATTTAAATAGAATCTGTATGCAACACAAATACACAACATGATTAAAAATACATAATTGCCAACAGTTATGTATGGTACATAGTACAAGAAAACATTTTAACTGTCACAATTACTTCAAAAAATACTTTTTAAAAAACCCATTTTCTACACAAAGGAAAGGCTTTTTCAATATAATTTCAAATTTATATATTTTTTATACACATTTACACAACATACATTTATATAACAATAAACACTAAAACTAATTTATTTAACCAGTTAATTGTTTAAGGTAAATAAATTCATCATGAAAATACACAATTTTGTGTTATGACAATTTACCGCTTAAATTACAATTTTAATTAAAACTAAGATATATTCTTTAACTTTTAAAGTTTTTTAAATATTTTGAGGCCAAGTTGAAATAAGAGTTTACAAATAATAACTATATGAAATAACCACATAGGTATGAATTATTTTTTCTTTAATGTACAGCTAGCTGACTTTTATGAGTCATCACTGAAGAAATTATGGATTCATATATTGGTCTTTGTAATAACTAGCTCAATATTTTTGTCCAATAGAAGGAAGTAAATTAGTCAATATCAAGTCCTCACCAGATCAACAAGTGTAACACATTAGAGTGAAAAGAAAAATTTATAGCTCATAAACATTACAAAGTTATGCACACAAAAAATGTTATTCAATATGTCAAGTACCATTATACACTAGACCAGGGTGGTCAACCCGCAACCCGAGAGATACATTACACTTTTGCAAAATAAGATTATTTTGTGCATTTTTTTGTTTTTAGTTTTGTAACAAATATATTCCGTAACTTTTTTTATTTTCTTTCATTGCTTCTGTTCTTTTACATACTTAGAAGTGAGCAATATTGCATTGCAGTGTCCCCCCCCCCCCCGCAGCAGCATGCAGAATTCCTGTAACTTTATCGCAATGATTATTGCTAGCACTAGATATATTTTGTCATTGTATTATTATTAAATTATGTATGCTTGTATACATGAAAAATAATAAAAAGAATAAGAATAATTCATTCCATTTTAAATTTTCCCTCAAATAAATGTTTGTAATGGGTCCAAACCTACTATAAAGATATATATTTTTGTATGCAGCCAGCGGAATTATGTTTTTCCAAAGAGGCCCGCAAGGTCATTAGGGTTAACCATCCCTGCACTAGACTATGTTTGGCTCAATACCATTCTTGAACAGTAAATAAATACAAGAGATTGTTTTGTCATATAATTTTTTTTCATTCATGTGCAAATTGCATTATTTTAAGTAAATAAATGGACTTAATTAATAAAATAAAAATAATAAAGTTATTTCATTAAAAAAATGAGTTACATATTACACATACTGTGTCTGGTTAGTATACTTATCATCGCTTAATTTGTGCAATGCATTTTAGAAACACATTTTCTAAAGGCATTGGAACAATTAACTCTGTGGTTAATAAGATAAAAAAATTACCAAGTAACTAGCAAAAAATATCAAGTTCGTTTAAAAAAGTAATGTATTTTATATATAAAATAGAAAACATATCTTACTTACAGAAACGTTTTCTTTCAAAAACTAAATGCTCTTCATATTGGTGATTTAAATGAATGCAAACTTTGATTAACTTTACATAATTTGTTAAAAAACATACAACAGCAGAGCTTATAAATTTCCATTACAGTTTTAAGGACATATGTAATCCTACATTATTACCATTTCAAGAAACTTCAAAGATAATTCATTCTTATGATATAATTAATGCCAAGATATAAATTGCACCATATTAATACATAAAATCATAAAAGACAGAAAGTTTAACTAAATATGAGCATTGAACACATTCTCGATTCAATTTCAATATCTAAATTAATGTCTTTTATAATTTAAAGTGAAAAAAGAAGTAAAACATCTAAAATTATGCTTAAGAATACCCTTGTTAAGGTTACAGATGGCACTGCTTCAACAGCGGCATTGTGTACGCGTAACTCCGGTAGTGGGTCAGTTGTGTGTGTGACATGAAAGAGAGAGGGGCATTAGAAAGTTTCAGTAGAGTTTACAAGGTGATATGAGGTGTGTGATATAGTTGGTAATGAATACAGTATCAGTAGTTAATTGTAAATAAAGCTATTTGTTATTAGAGTGGTAGAGTTATTTGTAGATAGTTAGCAAAGTCAGTACAACCCTTTTGAAATTATTTTCATACAACAAATGAATAAATAAGTCAAACTGATGGCAAATTGAATATTGTAAAAAAAAAATGCAACTCACTTTTCATATTTTGGTGCACAAACAATTGCTATAGCTTCTGGCATCATTAATTGGTAAGAACAATGTGTATGCAAATCAACACTAGACATGAATGCTGTTTGACTAGGATGAGTCTAAAAATCAATTATAGAAACATATTAAAACTTCAGAAAATACAAATATTCTTATTTTAAAATGTTCATTTCATACACAAGGAATGATTTAATACGGAAAAAAATATTCAGAAGTTCTATAAAAACATTATAAACTGTATTTCATTTTATAGTTTATTTTAAAAACAATAAGAAAATGGTTTGTTTTAGAGAAAATAAATTTTTTTATTGTTTCCACAAGGATGGACGAAATACTAAATAAAAAAAAGAGGTTAGCTCATAATTTTTAATTTAAAATTGAACTTGAACATGTCCTATATAAGCATAAATATATATAAATTTAAAGGAGAATCTATCTTATATTTTTATGATAAAAAATACCATCTTTTAGTAAATAAATATTAAAATAGTAAATACATTATTAAATAGATTAGAATATGTACAATACACAGTTTTTACTATTGAGCATTGCGACTTATTTCGTGATGTATTAGAAATATTTTATCTCCTTAAGTAATATGTATATTGATTTTTAATAATATGTATGTAATTAAGCTAAGATACAGGCAATTTGAAAATATATGCAGGGAACCCCCATATAACACAGGAGTTACATTCCGAAAAATTACTTTGCTATGTGAATCTTATACAAAACTAAGTACTAGAACAAAATGGTGGTTAAGTTCTTAAAAAAAATATAAAAACATGCCATTATGTTTTCATAATTAAGACATATCTTTTTTAAAATTTTCTTTATAACTAATACATACTAATATGAATAAAAAAAATGCTTTCTTCATCATCACGAAGTACTATTATTCCTCACTATTTATCTTTTAAGAAACATTTTGTTATATTCCCCCCACATAGCTTAAAGATACAGATAAATTCATAGAAATAAACAATTATTATTTCTTGAAAAAAGCCTGAATACTGTTAACCTGAAAATTATTAAAACAGGTGTAATTAAAATTCTGAAGTCTACTTAAGTATTAATAGTATAAATGTGCTTAAGTAAGAAGTATTCACAAAAATTTTGCAGAAAATCTGATAGCACAAACATGCTTGAATGAAAAATGTCCAACAAAAGGTATCTTTTGCATTTAAAAGCCTTTATCACCCATATAGAGCTGTTGTTTGGTCAGAAGATTTCCCTAATTTCAAAATAGATAAAGTTAATTTTTATTATGTTTCAAGTTGCACAAGGGTTTTCTTAAACTGTGTTAGAGTGTATCCATGCTATAAAAGCCCCATGTTATACAGGGATGTTTCCAATTCTTGAATCATATTTGAGTGACTCTATGCTATAGAAGTGCAATGTTAAATGTTGGTTACCTGTATTACATATTTGGAAACAATAAAAAAAAATTCATACAAAAAAAATTTTACAGCAGTTTTTCAAGTAAATTTACCTTGAATTCTAATAAAATGAGATATATTCTTATTTTTCTTCTTTTGTGATATGACTTATGAAAATATTTTGACCTACCATGCATATACCATTTAGCTATTACAATATTAAACATAAATTCAGTTATCAATTGAAATAAAAAAATTTATGACTATTTTTATCAACTTAGTTCTATAAAACTCTTCATATCTACATTGTAAATATATTTTTCTCATTCTTAAAAAAAATATATTTTAAATTTGATATCTTCCAAATATGACAATTGATGATGCATAGAGAGAATTTTTTAGAATGCAACACACTTATTACTTACATGAATCCAACCTAGCGTGATAAGGTCATGTTTGTCTTGATAAATAAAGATATCTTCTTCGTTATCAGTTGTACAAGAATCTGATGTTCCGGTTTGCTTAGGAATCAGAAGATGGGTTATCATCAACTGATTATGAGACTAAAAATATAATTTAATTTTCAATACATAAATGTTTAGTGTGTAATAAGTATAATTAAAATATTTACATTCAAAAATGAATTTATAAAAAAAATTTATTATTGGATATTTAGTTTACTATAAATAGGAAACTACTTTGTAAATTTAAAAATAGAATTAATTAAAAGGCATATAATATTCAAGTGTGATCCATCCAATAAAAAATATGGTACTATTTAGTTAACCAGGCACAGGGGAGCACCATTTTTCATTGTGCCTTTTTAGCAGTATTTAAAAAAAATTAGCGAATATTACCTGTAGAAAGCTTTTATTTGTGCACATTTTGTGTATCGTCATCAAATGAGCCAGTTTGGTGAAATTAGCACCAAGTTAACTAAAGTACTTCATGTTTTCTCAAAAAAATCACAAATAATAAAGTTCCTTGATAATAAAAACTATATTTAAGAGTAAAATAATACTACTCTCAAAACAGCTTTCAAGACATTAAAAGCAAATGTTTCAACTAAAAAATGTGCAAAGCAAGAAGAATATTTATCAATTGCGAAAATTTGTAAAATGGAAACAATGTTTGATCCGTAAGTAAACAACTGACTACATGACTTTTGGAAATGTATATAAATTTGTAAGAATTTATTATGTATCATAGAAAGGAAAAAAATAATCAGGCAAAATAGGTTTCAGGAAATAGCACTGAAGTGAAAACTTTTATTTGAAAAATATTACTACATGAATAACAGGAACTTTCTTTACAATGACACGTAATCCATTACAGATGAATCATTCACAAATTTAAAGAACAATTATAAATATTAATTTGTGAGTATATAAAAGTAAATATTAATTTATTTCATCAAAATTTCTGTGTACTACATTTTTAAGTAATATTGTACCATGTTTCAAATGAATTTATTAAAAATAGAATAAAACAGTTTATGAACTAAACTAGCTCATAAACAATATAATAAAACACAGATCAGCAAAACATATAAAAAATCTCATAAAAATATTACAAATGATGAAATGAAATAATTAATCATGATGTTATAACTTGCAAAGCAAAACAAATAATATAAAAAAAAAAAAATTAAGTCAATTCCTGCTTAGGTCAACAAAGAAAGATTTTATTTTAGTTACTTTTTATTAAATAGTTATAATTAATGTAAATATGTATGTACATATGACAGAATCACAATATTAAGTGACAAAATTGAAAGTGATTTTCCTTGCAATTTTCCTATCCATATTAATCTATTTTTTTGTTTGTTACTATTTATATATTTATTAGTTAAATTTAATTATTCTAATAAAATAGAAAAGTAAAAAAAGTCACATTCTCAGATCGATTTGTGGAGTCACATTCTCCTGAAATTAGAACCCACAAAATTTGGATTAGAAGTCTAATGTGCTATCATTTTTTGCAACAAGGACACAACGAATGATTTTCTTTTCTATATAGGCTGTTGGACTATTATTTTTATTTGTTACTATTTATTCATTTTTTAATTTAATTCATGAATGAATTAATATTTGAAAAACTATATTAACATCAAGTGTCACCCACTATAAGTTTTTAAAAATGTATTTTAATTTGAATGGATGATTAGAAAGTATTTTATTATCGATTCAAAATTTGAACAAGATGTATATATAAATAAATAAATATAAATCTATACATAGGGAGAGAGTGAACTATATAATAGTAGGAATTGAATAAAACCAATTTCAAAACATAAAAATACATTATATGAAACACTAGTAAAATATAAAACATAGAAGAAAAAAGTCATTTACTAAATATTTAATATCAGTAAGCATAAAAAAAATGCAATGGGATTATTTGAGTAAAAAATTCACTGTACCATTTTTCCTGTTAATATTCCACAAGTTTCTATATTGCGATCGGTATTTTGTTTAGCAAGCCCTAAAAATGTATCAATTCCTCTCAAAGGCACAATGACAAGTCTGAGACCATGGACGTATGCAGAGTCAGGACCTGGACTCAGTAGAGAGCGAGGCTTTGTGCTACGATCAAAAGAAGGCATACTGATGGCTCGGCTGAAAAAATATATAAATTTTAGAACAACATAGTAATGTAGATAAAGAAACTCATATTAGAAAATAATCAGAGAATATTAAATGCAGAGATAACACTATCCAACATTAATTTTGGAACAATTTAAAAGCAGATTTTAATATAAATCTGACACAAAATAAACACAGAAATTATTCATCCATTTTTTTCTATTATAAAATTATTTATACTAGCAAAAAATACTTTAGTTGTTTAGTTTGAAATTACATATAATTATTCTACAGCAGTTGCTAAATTAAATAAAGATTTTAAATTAAAAAACCCAAGATTCTACTGTCAATTTGATTATTCAGTAGAATGAAAAATTAAATAATTTCAGAGCTAAATTAAAATTGTAAAAGTGCCACTATCAAAAATGGACTTCTAATGATAAAATTAAGAGTTCATTTTGCTTTAATTTTTATACTATTACATAATTAGTTTAACTTAAGCAGTATTGTCACAATGATTAAACATCTCTATATTTTGCACACAAAAAAGGCTTTTAGTGAGGATTTTACAAAGAAATTGCTCAAATTAAGATTTTTTTTTAAAATCCACATTTTATATTAGTTTTTTAAAATCTTTTTGAATCACCAAAACAAATATAATTTAAACTACAAATTGTTATATTAAATGATAGTTCTCAATTTCATTTTGCATTATTTATATTATACATATCAACAGAACAATCTCCTATTATAGCAATTTATTAGTTGTACAATACTCAAACATATTTCAAATTGTATACACGTTATGCTTCTCATACTGCATAAATGCTTGCATAACTAAATTCTACAAAGACTGGTTAGACACTTACAAATAATTCATAAAGTCATGAATAAAATTTTAATTAATAGAATGATGAACACAAAGAAATAAAACACTTTAATTTAAAAATGGTAAAGATTTGCTTGTGTAAAAATCAACTACACTAAGCACTAAAATTATTAAAATCAGTTTACTAAATTTCAATGCATTTTGCATAGGAGTCAAAGTAACAAAAGACAATTGAAATAGGTTTCATAAGATAAATGTGTCAACATTGATAGAATTTATAAGACAAGGATTTTAAATATAAAATAGTGTGTAAAGTTTGTTTCATAAAAAAATTTTCAAATCAGATTAATTTTTATTAAATTATTTTAATAGTTTACATATCGTAAAATCCTGTGCATAACATGCACTTTTAACACAAAAAATAAGATTGAAATTTATGGGTGTGTGTTATACGCTAGGTACAAAACTGAAAACTTTAAAAATAAAAAAGATGAGCATAGAAAAAAAATTAGACTCCTTATATATACCAAAGTACTGTTTATTTAAAAGAGAAATGACATTCCTTATGAACTTAAACAGTTGTAGTTCTAGAAGTATACTATTTTTTTTCTTAAGTTTGGAATAATACCTCAAATGAATGACTTCCAAATATAAGAGCACTGTGCACAAACATTTCAGGTTTCTTTGTAAAAGAGGAGTGTATGTTATATGGTAAATATAGCTAAAAAAAGTTGCAGCTTGAAAGTATAAGTGGAACGTTATATGCCGGATTTTATTGTTTTTTAATGCTTAGGGTAAACTTAACAAAAATAGGCACCATAACACTTAATTGAAAATGTACTGCATTAAAACACTTTCCATTTTTCCGAAATTAAGATTTTTCAAATTTTAGAGCATGGGCTTTCTAACGGTATATGAACAAACCTCCAACTCTTGTTGCTATGTGTACAAAGAAGACTGCAACAAATTCCAAAATTGCCCATATTTGACTAATACTTAAGGTAATATGGGTAGGTTGCATTTTAAAAAAGATCAGAGAAACTAACATTTCTACATTTACCTTTTGCAAACAAAAATGCATTTTTACACAAATTACATGTTTGGCAAATGATAAAAAGTAAAATTAAATTTTTGTAATTGAATAAATTGTATCACAAAAAAAAAAATGTCCAAGTTTTTACTATAAATTAAAAATAATTTATTGGTGCAAATCAGTTAAACTATTAACAGTTAGTGTTATATGGCAAATATATCTAAAAATTAAAAATTGCCGCTTTAATGCATAAGTGAGCATTATACTTTGGATTTTTAAAATGTTCTTTAGCATAGCTTTTAAATAACTTCAAATTACAAAAATCTCATATTATTAAATACCAAATTCGAAACATGTTACAAATATTTGCTTACTTTTCAATAGCTTGAATAGATTGTTCAGGGTTGAAAGTTGGGGATGGACTATATGTAGATAAATTCCTGTGATTGACATCATCATCTAAGGCATAGGAATCAATTTGATGTATAGATTCTGGATAAACACTTTCCATATTCTTTAACATCTCTCTACCCTGAGCTAGTCTCCAATTCTTTTCTTTTTCAAAATCTTCTTTAAGCTTTAATTCTTTCAATTTATTCTGCTGCTCTTCAAGCATCTGCAGTTGCCTCAATCTCTCTTCAGCTTCCTCTTTTTCCTGCAGAAATAATATATTAGAATTGAGTAAATTATATGTTTACTTTTTAAATAAAAATAAAAATTCATATCTGACCAAACTAGGATTCCTAAATAATAAATTTTTTTCTAAAAATTCATTATTTACAAAAGATATTTGATCCAATTTTAATATTTGAGATATTCAACCTTTCAAAGCTTTTTTTTAACTGGTATTTTAGTAAACATTTTAAAATTAACTTTAAAGCTTTATTTATTAATTTATTTATTTAAATTTTACAAAATTAACCAGTTTCTAATTATGTTAAAATTTTTGCTCCTCAAAATTCACTCTAAAATTCCAGTTTTACCTATGTATTAAAATCTTCTACATCATAAGTATCTTTTTTTATAAAAAAAACTGTACATACTCTTTATCTTAAATTTTTTGATTTACTATATACAATTCAAAGGGAAAAAAACCAGAGCTTCATACATACCACTATTTTTCATGCATAATTATTTGATATTTTTTTGCTACTTTGATATAAGAATTTCCATTATGGAAATTATACAAAAAAAATAATAAATAGTCACAAAAGCTTTTTATAATTGTATCTTGACTTAAATTATAAAATTATACAGTAAAAGTTATACTGTTCAAGATGACAATTATCAAAATATTGAAACAAATTACCATTCTAAATGTTTTTAATGCAATGCTTTTTTTTTATTACTTTTTAAAATGAAAAATATTTGTATTTCATATTCTAACATCAATGCTATTGTAGTGATTATTATTGAAAACAGAGATGTATTTATTAATACAATAAATTTTAGATGGCACAAGTGTTTCATTCTTAAATAAAAGTGTATGTGATAATCACATTAAGAAAAAATAAGTGTTAGTTGTAAAACAATTTTTTAGAAAATCAGGACCTATCAATCTTTATTTAAAATGCATTCCCCCCCCCCTTTTATTTTCAACAAATTGATACAAATTTTTTTTGCATACATTTCCTTTTGATTTAAGATTCATTTACTAGAAAAAAAGGTAGGCATTTAATTATACATATTTCTACTCTAGATATTTTTGAAAACATATCGGTTTATAAATATCACTAATTAGAATGGAAATTTTTACAGCATCACATGGCACTTTCATTATATCAAAAATTTCAAAAATGCATCAAAAGACCATAGCTGAAGAATTCATTTTTACATAAAAAGAACATAGAACACATATTTAAAAAAACAATATCATTTAATTATATATTATAATCCAAATATCTAAAGAAAAAAATATAGTTTCCATAATTAAGTTAATAATAGCTTCCATACCTTTTCTTCCTTCCATTTCTCATATTTCTTTGTATAGCTTACTACAAGATTAGACTTAACTTTTTCAGCAATAGAAAATATAGATTCTAAATTCTAGAGAGAAAAAACAAAGTACTGTATAAAATAAATAAAAATATATAAAACAATATTTTGTAGTATTTTACATATTCGAATTAATATAAACTCAATAAAATTTAAAGGTATTAAAAATAGATATAAATTTTAAATAAAACTATAGCTTAATCTTAAGTTTTAATTCTCAGAAGAATGGATTACATTCATTATTCTCAACTAGATTACAAATCAATAGTTAAAACATTGAACCATTTCAAAATATTGAACAAATTTTCCTAGAGACACAGAAAAGGCTATAATTTAAGCACAATGTCAATATTGTAATCTCAAAAGAAAATATACAAATAACTAATTATTACAAAAACAAAATTAGTATTATCTTCAATAGGTTTTCCAGACTAAATTTTATTTTCTTAAGCATATAAATTGATTTTCACACATGAAAATTTATACAATAATTTTATCAATTGACATCACATATCTTATAAACGCATTTTATTTAATGAATATCACATAGTTTGATTTTTTTAAATTTAAATATTTACAAAAACATTCAAAAGTTTATGAGCATAACTCTTAAATTTTCAAAATATGAGAATTTCAAAATTTCTCTGCATACTTTCATTTCTTCATAAATAATAAATTCAGCAAAAAATAAAGAGAATTTTTATTTTCAACAACACAAAACAAATTTTAGAAAATTATGCATAAATTATATAATGAAATGTAAAATTAGTTTGTTAAACAGATGAAAAATAATATAAAATACATTTACATACATATACAACACATATAGTATTCACAGAACATTCATAAAGACTTTTTGAAAATATTTGACAAATCAACAGAATTAGAGAAAACTGGAGTAAAGAATTGGGTGTACATTAAACTTGATAATTTGGAGGTTCGAAGAATATTTATTCTACAAAGTAGTTATTTTAGAAATCCTAATAAATTGAACTGGGGATTGTAGTGTGTGGCTATTGTTGGCAGTACCGTAATTTCGCGCGTATAGTCCGCGGACTATCTGTGTTTAAAATGCGAATTTTTGAAGCTGCAGACTAACCACCAGTGCGGATAATACGCTGGTTGTGCACGGTTAAAATCGTTGAAATTTAAAAAACAAGTTTCATGTCCCACGTACGTGCTTGCTGGGAGAACTGGATGTCGGAAGATTTACATACTTGTACAAAAGGAGGAAATATGAGACGCGCTTCATACACTGAAGTTGCCGAATGTGTCGATAAATCCTGGAAAAGTGTTAAAGTGTCCACCATCCGATCGGGATTTATAAAAGCCGGGATTGTTAGTGAAAGCGAGGAAATCACTGACAGTGAAGATAGTGATGCTGAAAATGAACTTTCGGACACTCTTCCCGAAAATATATTAGAACTGTTTAATTCTGATACCGATGAATCGGACTTTGAAGGTTTTCGTTAATGAAGTAGATTGTGTGATTAATTAATATATGATTAATTAGTAAGCACTGTTTTTTATTTGTATTTAGCGTTTTATTTCTGAAGGTATATTAGTCAGAAAGTACTTTTTTTCTATTTATACTTAGTTCTTTGTTTCTAAAATACATTAATATTGCCGTATTAAAATAACGTAATTTCGGACGTATAGTCCGCGGACTATCTGACGATTTTTGAAATTTTTTTATATAAAATCGTGTCTGCGGACTATATGTGCGAAATTACGGTAGATTTTTTACTGCTGTTGGTACCATTCTCTGCACCAGCAGAGGTGGTTGCAATTTTTGTGAGGGGAAGGGGGTTGGCCTTTGAATGGGTTGGACAGAGAAAAGTGTCCCTTGGTTTTGGAGCACGAAGCCACTTTACTGAATTTTGTGTTAAGGAAGGAGAGTTTTTATTATTTAGCCTGATGCAAAGGGCTTGGTTTTGCAGTACCACAAAGAGATAGTTTCTTGGGTTTTCTTTTTAGTGAGGAAGACAACATTTGGTTTTGTTGTACCTAAAGTAGGTATAATTCTGTTCTTTTTGGCATGACATACTGAGTCTGGAAGTAGTGGAAAAAGTAATAGAGAAAGATATTACAGGGATACTTGTATACTCTTCTTGTCTTTGTGTGATAGTTGTTAACTATTTTAAAGAGATACTTGATTTTTTTTTTCTTAAATGGCAAACTTTTTTTTAAAAGTCTTTTTTTTTTGTGTTAATTGAATGATAAAAATTGAATTCTTGTTTTTTAACTTGTTGGAGTGTTTCTTTTATTAATTTTTCTGAAAGGTATGATTGAGAATAATAATCTACACTTTTGTAATGATTTGGAGAAAAAGGAGAAAAATATGTTACTAAGATGCATGACTAAAGGCATAACTTTAAATAGATTAAATGTTCAGCTTTGTAGGATGACAAGCATTTGGTTAAAAAATAATCAAGAGCTGAATTTATATGGGAATGCCATAAAAGTAATGAATAAGTGGCATATTAGAAAATCCACAAACTTCATTAAGAAGTTGTTAAATGGAACATATAGATGCGAGAATCAATTTCATCCTTACCTTGCAGAATTCATGCAGTGAAAGATGCACAAAACTAGCAATTAAATGTTCTTTTGCATCTTTTTAAAAACTCTTTAAAAGTTTTATTTCCCCTTGAAAGAATTAAATTCTAAAAGTTAAATCTTTATATTTTTACAAATCATTTTTCTATGTTATAATGCACCTAACATAATTAAAATCTTATAATTCTTAATTAATCCTGCTAAAATACATATTTTGCATCATTAAAGTGTTTGGTTTTGATACATTACTAACTTTGGGTAACTAACTAGAGTTTGGCAAACACTATTTTAAAAATTGCCAAAGAAATTACCAATATTGTTAATTTGCATCTTATACTCTATACAACTAACATCAGTTATTAAAAAGAAATTAATTTTTTTAAAAAAAATACAAGTTAAAGAATTTAATTATATATCTAAATTTAAATAATTCCATTTACTAATAACTTACTTTTCGTGTTTCCATCTTTTCTACATCAGATAATGTTGAATATTCTGGGTGCCTTGGTATCTGTTCAATGAATAGCCTAAATAATTAACAAAATTGTATTGATTTATGTGTTTATATATTTTAAAACAGGAATGGTCAACACATAAACAATGATTTTTTGGACTCCCACAGGATTGTAGAACCATTAAAATTATATTACTTCAATTTATATTATCTATAATTACTTTGATATATTTTCATCAAAAATAAGTAGCCACCCCGATATATACTTAGAAAATAATTATTGAAATATAATAAATGTCATAAAGTGCTAAATTAATAAAGTTTTATAATCCTAATGAAAGACTTTAATAACTAGAATGATAAAAGGACCCTTTTCATTTGTCATTAGAAGAAAAAATTAGAATTTCTGAAACTAAATGATTTGTTTTTGTACTATTAAATGTTACATGCATATTGATTTATTCAATAAAAAATCTACATAATCTTTTATAAAAACTAAAACAAAAATAATTATTTAAAATATATATGATTTTTTTAACAACAATTTAAATAAAACAGAATAATTTCAAATTATTATTCTCCAATTCTTCTATAAAATTATTCTAAGTAAACTATTATATACATGTGTTTGTATGTGTATAAAAGTGCATAAAATTCCATCCACCACTAAAAATGGATAAACTTCAGCTGAAATCAAACATATACCAATCCTTTCAAGGAAAGTTATATGAAATACTGTATTGTCCGATGATATTATATACAAACAGAATCCAAAAAATAACTAAAAACAATTTTGTTTCATACACTACTAAATTTAAATCAACATAATTAATAAATGTGAAAACAGAGAAATATATAAAATAAAAAATATCTCAGAATTAAAAAAAAAATATTGATTTAAATAAATTCAAAAATTTGTTTACAGTAAAGAGATACATTAACTTACGTTGTATATTTAGTATACAAAATATAAGCATTTTCCAACTGCCCTTCATCTAAATACATTTTTGCCATTCGTAACATCTCTGATCCAGACCGAAAATATCTTCGAATAGGGATTCGTTTATCAACAGTCACTGCACTAGCAACTAGAGCTAAAGACCTAACATAACTCTGAGGATCCTTCATTGTAGATACAGTTGATTCAGGAGCCATTAGATATCTTTATATTTCTATAAATAAAATAATTTCATAGTAAGAAATACATGAGAAAATGTGATTCTTTAATTACCATACAAAAAGAGTTTCAATAATTTTATAAAAAAATAAATTTCTTCCATGTGAATTTTATTTTTTTACTTTGTATTTTAACATGGCATCAATAACTTTTTTTCTTTCCTTTTTTCACTTTAAAGTTGCTTCAGAATTTAAGTTTGAAGAAGAAAAGATTCATGAGAGAAAAATACTTCTTTAAACCTCTTTTGTAATCATTCTTCTCTTATAGGTCCCCTTATTATTTCAATCTGCACACAAAAAAGTTACTTTTATTTTGATTTATTTAATGTATTGGAACCTCTAACATTAAGCACCTCTTTATTTTGATCAACCTTAAATTGATCTAGTTTTCTCATTCATTCAATACAAATCATATCTCAATTATGAAAAATCAGCATTTTTGTACTAATCACCTCTGTAAAATATGTTTTCATTACTGGACTGTGATGCATAAAATTAATTTAGGTACTTATGTGATAGTATCACTGTAGCAAAACTGGCGCCCTGTGCATCGTGTCTCGAAATCAAAAATACAAATATTCAAATGTTTTATATGAAAAAACCAATTAGTCAGATTTTGGTGGAAAATGGCATGATTCCCATGGCACCCATCTGACTGCAGTGGCACTAATACATAAGTACCTTAAAATACTATTAATGAAACTTAAAAAGGATGAATTACTGTCATCTTCTTAGACCAAAAAAAATTGAATTTATTCCTACAGCATGTGATTTATTCTTTTATTGTACATATTTTCCCCTTCAATTTTACTAATATGAGCTAAATTAGCAACAAATTCTAATTTTAAACCATAGTTTTTAGGAAGCTTCAGGAGAATAAATATGTAAATGTAATATGTAAATATGTATGCATTTAATAAAGGCTAGATCATGTGAAGTTAACAACAAATATATTTTTAAAAAACTAAATTAAAGAAAACATTAATTAATAAATAAAACATTTGATGTTGTAAGTTTTGAGGAATAGTTTGCATGTATCAAATAATAAAAAATAATAGTATTTACACATTATATTATTGACCAATTTCAACATTGTGGTACTTAATATTATCACAACCCTATTGGCAACATTATATGAAACAAAGGCCATGGTTTCCAATTCAGCACATACGACACTAGCGAATTGGAGTTGCAAACTTCACAAAGCTATGTTGAACGTTAGCATTGTCGTGATAGTCAATGGTGTAATTGAGAATAGAAGGGCCCCCTGCAAAGTCAGAATTTGGGCCCCAAGCCGGATCTTAAAAAGGACTGTAAAACCATAACATCAGGCTTTGGGCCCCTTCCCATGATGTGCGGGTGAACGTTACACCACTGGTAATAGTACATAAGTATCAACATTGCTAATTTCTGTCATTTTATGCATGAACAAGTTTATTGTATTTGTACATGACTGGGAACCGTTTTCCATAATTTACTGCATATTGTAGCATTTGACAATGTCTTTTCATTTGTTAATTTGATTCATGGTATTCTTGAAAGATCAAGTATGCCATTGATATTTTATAATATTTACGCTCAAGTGTAGTATAGGGGA
This sequence comes from Trichonephila clavata, assembly GCA_019973975.1. Lineage (NCBI taxonomy): Eukaryota > Metazoa > Arthropoda > Arachnida > Araneae > Nephilidae > Trichonephila > Trichonephila clavata. The sequence goes on from BMAO01020429.1 coordinate 84,279, forward strand.
AAGGCCCTTTGGATTAGGTGATTTTTCTGTGGATTTGACGATTTTTATATAGATATCATGGTGAGATAATGAATTCATTCTGGCTGCTGAACATCTATCGGTAAGTGGAGTAGCCTGGCGATCGATTTTGGTCGCCAAAAGAAATTGAAATCACCAAGGGCTCCCCTATACTACACTTAAATCCATATTTAAAACTTATTACTCTGATAAAATTACAATTGTCACAGCCCCAAACTAGTTTCTCAAAATTCTATTACAAAACTATTTTTTCTTATTACACTTAAAACTGCTGATTTTCAAAAGTAGGAAATTTTACATCGTGTTTCAAAATTAAAATTACATTAACAGATTAATGATTCAATAATGGAATAGATACGAAAAATCGTGTTTTAATTTTAAAATATCATACATCAGAATAAAAGGAAATAAAATTACTTATCATTTACAAGTATGCTCTTCGACTAAATTCATTCATGAGATTTCAGGTTTATAGTTTCTGTTCTACACTTTAATATCAGACAAATGTCATTCGAAATAATACAATTCATTTAAATTTAAAACTTAAGAAACAGTTGCCTTCTACAGCAATATATATCGCAATAATGCCTTCAAAACTACAAAACATTTCAAAAAATTTCAAAATAAATTCAAAAGAATTTTCTGAAAGTATACATATTACAGAAACTTAAAATTTTAAAGGAAAATTATGATAGATAGATCTTAATAATTATCTTACATGGAATGCCGCAAATAACCTATATTTCGAATGTAATTCAGTCACAAAAGCGAATCGCTTGGCAGAATTAATTTCTCGGAAGGAAAAAAATTTCATAAATAATTTACACAGATTATATCTCACCTTTAACATCAAATTTTTAATGCTTTAATACAAAAAACTATTTTTTGTAATTATGAATCATCACCATTACAACTCAAAAGGAAAACCTAACATTGAGCAGAACATGGTTTGTTATGTTGCCAGATATTATTCTATTTATCAAATGAACCAAGAGGCTCAGTTTGAAGCATTTGAGATTTTTTTAATCATGCATCTTTCAAATCATATATATTGTAGTTCCCACCCATGATTTATAGAGTAAAAGTAGCTGTCATCTCAATTAATCAAAGTCAACAAAAAAGTACTCAAATCAGTGCAGATTTAAGCCCATTTCGGGCCCTGGGCTCAGAAGATCTACAAGCCTTCTTGACACCGGCAGATCGAAATTTATAACCAGAAAATCTGATTAAGTTCAGCTTTTTTGGGGCCTTCCGGGACCCTGGGTGTCTGCTCCCAGTGTCCAATGGATAAACCGGAACTGACTCAAATACTCCAATAGATTTCAGTGAGTATTGTATTAATCTGATATTGATTCGGACTTTTCATATCGAATATTTATAGTTTACAACTTTAGATTAAAGTTATTGCAAGTGATAGAAATCAATTTTTTTTTTAAAAAAAAAGGAATTTGTATTTTTTACATCTCTTTCGGATTACTATAACTGTCTGCTAGCAATTATCGAAGCTCAGTCTCAAACTTTTTTTTCCTTCTCATTTTATATGCAATTATGGGTTTATTTTCTAGTTCATATTTTAACTCCCTTCAATCCAATTTAGAATTGTTAGTAGAAAACACAATTCAATATTATATTTAAATAATCTAATAACATAGTTCTCATATGTATAAAAAGAATAAAAGGTGGTGTTCTTCATTAGTAGTCTAAAGACTAGTTGTGTTTCAGGTATTTCAAATATTTAAAACAAGCTTTGGGCCACCGAAGTAGAAAAATAATTATAAGGATGAGCTCAAAAAATCCGTGATCTTGCAGTTGCTTCGCATATTCAAGCCGTGATTCTACTAAAATGATTGCTGTATAGAGGCGCAAACTTGTCGGACTTAAAATCTTTATAATGACTTGACTTAAATCTAAAGAATGGAATGCCGATTTAGGAATCGACTTCGTCATCTGGATGGAACTCTTAATCCTGAAATGCATTTTCAGTGATTAACGAACCTTTCAATATGTAGAAATAAATACCTGAAAATATCTAAAAACGAAGAGTATTTTGAATAGGTTTTTTAAGGAATTCACTTACAAAAAATTTAAGAAAATATAAGATCTTGTCAAAATATAAGAAACATTACAATATTGAACAAAAACTTTACAATTATTTGTCAGTATTGAATAGTATCAAAATTGGAAAAGGAACGCGAGAAAATTTTTGAATCAAAATGAAATTTGAAGAGGTGGAGAAGCTACTCCCATATTTCTAATTGCATAAGGCAGAAATATTTAATTTTTCTATTTAATTATTTAAATGCAGGTTCTCTTCTCTTTAACATATTTTTTTTCAAAAATTAGACAGCAAAATAAATAATTCTTTTAAAAATACTGTCAAATTCACAGCGTTAGCTATTTCATAATATAGCTGTGGTTATCTTTTAAAAAATTATCTCCGATAATTGTTGAATTAAATTGGAATAAACATATTAATTTTTATCTGCAAATTTGGTTAAGAATAATCGTTTTATGAATTGAAGAATCGTTAAATATTTTTCTTTGAAATTCCGCAAAGTTGAATTTTTACAACAGATTATAAAAAAAATGTTTTTAAGTATATTTGAGGGGGGGGGGTGAGAAGAGTTACCCTATAAACATCTTTCGTATTGTCAAGCCTTTGCATTATTTTTTAAATCAAGCCATTAATTTTGTTTATTTAAATTTCTCGTTGATTTTCAGAATAAAAATTTCAACTTTACCTTTGTTTGTGAGCCTGTTTTATACTTACGTTATTGGAGAGCTTTTTAAGAATTTTAAAACTCAGTCAATTACTGTTGGCGAGCTCGGTTATGTAGGGAGCACCAATATACCAAAAGGTTTACTATAAAAGCCTCGCAAGAGGCAGTCCACTTCAGGTTCGTTTTGAGTGAGGGTGCTTTTTTTCGTCAGTTGCGGAGTCAACGTCCCCCATAATAAACATTGGATTGGAATCATAACAAATTGCCGCGTTTGAACCCTTCGTTTCACGTACGCGTATATCTCTCCCTCTCTCTCTGTAATTACTAATTACCAATTATCCAGTGACGTAACGAAGAATACTAGACCTCCCCTGCAAAATCAGGTTTTGGGCCCCAACCCCAAAGGCGTACTTAAAGTTAGTTTTTGCATCAGTCAGACTTTAGGCCCCATAGCTCACCTGGGCCCCCGACAATGGGGTTTAAGGGGGTGTACGTTACGCCACTGCAATTATCAATTTTGAAATGGGCAAGTGTATATTGAATTCCATTTGATTTGTATACCAAAAGGTTAACCTCGCACACAAATGCAACAGGAAGATTGTCGGCTACTCTTCATTCAAGTTAAAAGGACGATACCTCCTCGATTTCCAAACTTCCACACCTCACCAATATAGCACGGATTGGTGGAATATCCAAGAGAGCCAAAACTATCCAAAAGAGTTAAAGCTACAATCTATCACTCCCTCTTCTTGGGGAAACAATCACCCACGCACTCAACCTTTATTGAGTAAAAATATTTTCTTTTCTTACAGGAAAAGGCAGGTTTTAGCAGATTTTTAAATAGGAAATACACTGTTTGCTACGGACTACGTATTTGAAATGTAGTGAAATGACGAGGATGATACCTGAGATGGCATCCTTGTTCTCTAACTTGCACACCACATCAACCTGAAGACTTGAACCTGGTTTAAATTTACTGCATATCTTCTTTTTCGACGGATCAATGTTGGTCATACGATTGCGATGATGGCCATTCAACTTCGGTGTCTCATGGTATCCTTATCAATGGCTATCATGGTACCAACATTATCTCAATTTTTTTAACCATAAAGGCTTATATGATATGATATTAAATAAGTGAACAGCACTTGTCTCCTCCGTATCCGAATCTTCTATTTTTAAGAATTAGAAAGCCTGTATAAATTACTTTCAAATTACCCAGTTTTAAGATAAATACTTAAATATAAAAATTATATTACTTCAGGTTATAACAAATTTTGAATTACTTTGTTATAATTAAATACAAATGACCCATCACATTTGAAGTTGCACCAACAAGTCTGAACATACAAAATTTTGCAGTCTAAAGGAGGGCGGAGAGAGCAGAATAGTCCGTTTTTGGAAATAAGAAATTTTAGATGGAAAAGAGAGTTTACTTTGGTGTTGAGAGGAGCATCTGTGATTGGCCTACCAGAATGGTTTGTTTAAAACTTATATATATAGCAAAAAAAAAATGTTGCTTGAAAATTCTTTAAGCCGTTGAATTCAATATTTAGTGTTACAAGTGGCTTTAAAACATCCCCCCCCCCCAAGATTAAAATACACATGTTTTTCAATGTTTAAACACAATGATTTATTTATTTACGAAGAAAGATTCAAAACTGAGATTATAAAAAGAAACCTTTTTGTAGTAGAGCGACTGTGATAACGTTTCTGTTCATCCTTCCGCTTTTACTAAAGTGGTTTTTCGCAAATATGGGGATAGGTGGTTCGCCACGGTGTCGTATTTTATTGGCACATGTATTTAGTGCCTGGCAATTGAGAAAAATGGCGTCTGTTGAGCAGAAAATGAATATCAATTTTTGTGTTTGCTTGAGAAAATGCACGGAGACTTACGAAATGCTGAAACATGTGTAAGGCAGTGATAGATTATCGTGGGGGCATAAACGTTTCAGAGAAGTCAGGGAAAGTGTCGAAGACGGCAAACGCTCTAGACGTCCGCAGACTTCCGGCACCATTGAAAAGGTTTCTGTGGCCGTACGTAAGAACAGGCTTCAAACAATAGTGGAAATAGCAGAATAAGTTGGATATCCGAGGCCACATGCCAACGGATATTGGAAAGGATCTTAACATGCATAGGGGGGAGGGGTTTTAACACATCGTTCCCCGCATGTGTAACGAAGACAAAAAGGGAATTGGAAAGGAAATGGTGGGGGACTAAATCTCAGCTGTTTTCAAAGATCCTTTAAGATCGGCTGTTTACAAAGAAGAGAGAAAGAATTATTTCTTGAGACGAGAAATGGTGTTTTTTATACAACCCGCAATAAAAAAAAAACATCAACAATGTAGATATCACTACCATCTTTTCGAAAGCGGAAATTCCGCCTTCGTTATAAAAAGAAGGTCATGCTGGGGGTGTTCTTCGATATCTAAGACATTGAGCATCTGGAATCCATCCCTGAAGATAGCACTGTAAACCGAAACTCTCCTGTGTCGTTTGCGTGAATCGATTCGAACGAAGGGGCAAAAAATTGTGAGCCAAAGCTGAGAGAGATCCTTTTGCACGACAACGCTCCTAAACCTCGATCCCTCCTTGCCACTGATTTTCTTGCGAAAACGAAAGGAACTCTTTTTCCACATCCTCCTTACGGCCCTGATCTCACCCCCTGTGATTTCAGCTTATTTTTGAACTGACGCATTGCTTTCAAAGACGCTAATTTCAATCTGCAGATGAAGGTTTAAATGCATCTGAGGTTGAACTAAGAAATGTGGCTAAAAATGGATTCCAGTAACGCTTCTATGACCTTTAAAATCGATGGCAAATGTATGTTGTTTCTCAAGGTTCTTATTTCGAAAGAGGATGCATTTCATTTACTTAATCCACAATGTTTTTTAAGTTATAGATACAGTCCGGAAACTTTTGAATCTTATCTCGTATTACACAGCAAGATCGAACCTATTAAGTCTGAGATTAGAACCAGTCAAATCCAATTTTAAGCCAGTGTCTCGGAAAGACTACTGTCACAGCAAATGAAAAAAACAATGAACTGTAGTCTGTGATTCGTGAAAAAAAGCATTTTTATAGCGAAATAACAAAATTCCTTATACAATATATTTATTACATCATTTTTTCAATGGATATTAATACCAAGCAAGTTTTAAGGTATCCAACTACTTGCGACATTTTTTTTTTAAAATAGAGATATGTTTTTTTTTTCTAGATTTGTTTAGTACGTTTTAAGAAAAATATGCTAAAATAAAGAAGAGAAAAAGAAATTATTATTATACGAAAATGGGAAAAAATGGGTAAATATTTACAAAAAATAACATAAACGGGGGACCATAAGCCATTCTGTACCAAAAGGTTATGAACAAATTTTCAATTCTGATGTGTTGCTATGTTATTCATTTTTGAAATGACCTTCAGGATAAGAGATATTTTAATTTTTACAAAAACAAGAGTACTTTATTTTAGTTATAATATGAAATTGCTTACAAAAACAGTAAATATATTAACATAAGGGACTGTCAATTGTGTAATAAAATAGTGATTAATAAATCTGAAGGTTAAAACACTTCTACTATTATACAAAACATACACAAAAAATTTCAGTTAATTATTTTCTTAACTTTTTGAGCAATCGCTGATACCGCGCGCGTTTGAGCATTCTCAAAAAAACAACAACACATTTCGAGTAAAACGCGTTTTATAGTATGCATCTTGCTTTAAATAAGGGCATCTGTTTTTACTAAAACACTAGTAGTTTTTGTTCTAGTGAACGGAAAATAATACACTTGGTATTTTTATAAAGCTAATAAGATGGTCTATAAAATAAAATCATAAAAAATTAATCAATTTTGGGCAAAATTCACAATTTTAGGGAAGTCGGATACCTTAAATATAACATCCTTATATTTTAGATTTTTCTTAAGGCAAAAATAACGTACAATATTTTTTTTTATCTATTTTTTGAATTTGAATTTCAATAAATTCAAAATATTTATACAAAGAAAATTACGCTCTAAGATTCTCAAGGGAGATAGTTTTGATTTGAACTTAGATCACAAAGAGCTGTTTTTTTTTAAAGCTGTCTGCAATACCAATTAATTTTTTAGAAACTCAATCACATACATTGTATTTTTTATGAATGATCATTTCTTCTTTTTAAAAGAACAAGAAGAAAGAAAGAAAAAACTACCTCTAACCAAATTATTTACTTCAGATAGATTCAATTTATTTCTATTCGTCGGTCGTTTCATTTCATTAATTTACTCTTTTCCACAGTGTATATGTATAACAGAATAAATCAAAAATAACAAGTTAATGCAATATCAAGTCACATCACTACTCTGAAATCTCAATGGAGCATTACAGCGCATTAGATAATAGTTAATTAAATAGTAATGTATAGTTAGAAAGAAACACATGACCGACTTTTACTTTTTTCGCAATGAATGATTTAATAGATGAAATATCCTTTTTTACACTCATAAAATGTCTCTTAAAGCTTATGTCCGCCAGCCATTTTGTGTTCGTGAACGTAAGGATAATGATATATATATATTGTTACGAATTTTGTGTAGATAGTGTAAGTAATTTGTATTTGGATGTGTAACGCATTAATGTTACTCTATGTTATATTTATTTTATGTTAAATTTGTAATATCGCAAGCAACGCCGTCCCTTACGTTTTCATGGCGATTCAATAGGAGCTTGGAGAAATCTTGGCAATAGAGCCAAGTTCCCATCATTTTTGGCGACCAATTTGGCGACTATGGTGACTATTTTGGTGACTTGGCGACCATTTTAGGGGAGTTCGGAATTCTATGGATTCTTTTAGAAATTGGAGGAAAAATTTACTACTTTCACGATCTATGACGCAAGCGGATCTTTCTCGTAAGATCCACGAGGTCTATAAATAGAAAGATGCTCACCGAAGTTAGTTAATCTTGTTTTGACTAGCGATTACTACACTTGCCTTAGCCGTGATTACCGATTAGCTCGGCTGCTGAATAGGATGAGAGGTGCTTGTGAATAATCTTTTATATACGTGTATTTTAGACACTGATAATTGTGTCTGAGCGCTGTAGAAGGTGTGAAAACTTTCTGATATTTATTCTGCGAATTTTTCTGCTGAATTTAGTATTTCTCACAAGGATTGGTTTTTTCGACAATAAAGTGTCATATCGCTTTTAAAGAACCGTCTTGTTCTTTGCGACTGATTTGCATAAAATCCTCGAACTCCACTCAATGTAACAATATAGAGATTTTCTTTATTCCACAAATCTTGCTTATTGCATAGATTTGAATGCAATAAATTGCATGCGAAAGATAATGAAGGTTTCTTTGGAATTGCATTTATCCTCTGGTTTTTGAAAATATTTAATAAAGAGAATGAGGTACCTACTCGTGTGTCACCCTCATCATTCGATCATGGTCCAAAATTCTGAAGTCCATTGCCAGCAGCTTTCATGCTACTCTAAAGCAGGGGTGGGCAAACTTTTCCAGAGTACGAGCTACTTCTAATTTTTGTAAGGTGTTGCGATCCACCCAGAGACAAAGGGGTGGTGAGCTTGAAAAAGGTCTACAAAATTTATTATAATTCATTGGCGGACACAGGAATTTATCAGGGTGGGAGGAGTCCGGGGTCGAAAGTCCGCCATTCTCGTTTCATACCCTAATACGCCGCCAAACATATTCTCTTGATTTTGTCGATTGTCGGGGACAAAAAATAGTAAAAAACAAATTATTGATTGAAAAATTAGCATTAATTAATGAAGTAAATTCTTAGTAAAAATACTTAATTAAATTTTACGTACTATGTACAAAGGATTATTATCAATCAAGAAAAAAATCAAGAGTGATGGGAGCAGGGGTCTGAATGCATGGAACCTTCCCTTGTGTGCGCCATTGTTATAACTTAAAAATAAATACAAAATATGCTTTGCCTTACTTACCTTACTTACTATATAACAAAAATATAAAAAAATAATAAAACCTCCCATTTTTTTAAAACCACGATTACAGCAAAACGCAAGATACGAACATAATAATAATAGCCACAAATACAAAAAATAATAAATGATGCATTTAGTATCAAACAATTCAAAATAAATTACAAAATAAGACATTTTTGTCTAAAGTTAGTTATAGTAGTGAAGTGGCGCGCTTATCCGGTAGGATAGAACCAGGTACCTTTGGATCCGAAGCCGAGTAATTTATCCACTACACCAAAATGATCACCATGGTGTGGAGGTAGTTACTGGCTTATATAGATGATACCGCTACATACTCCCCCACCAGTGAGTCGGTGGATAGGCGAACGAACGATGTATGTGTAAAATTGAGCGTGTTTGCTGCTGCGTCACTAGTTGTGACGGCTTTTTGCTGGTTGCGTCATATGTGAGACGACTTTGTTCATTGCGTCATATGTGACGGCTTGAGTTGCATTTGCGGTGGATAGATGGCACCACGACAGTTCAGAAGGTTTCCTTTTTCTGAGTTCAGCCAGGGTCACCAATGAAGTGGCGCGCTTATCCGGTAGGATAGAACCAGGTACCTTTGGATCCGAAGCCGAGTAACTTATCCACTACACCAAAATGATCACCATGGTGCGGAGGTAGTTACTGGCTTATATAGATGATACCGCTACAGTAGTTATAGTCGCAGAAGACTTAGTCTGCAAACTGTCAACCAATCTTAAATATTTCCGTATACAATTATTACTAACGGCTAATCTTCAGGCGGTCACTCCAAATTGTCTTGGCGATGCACCGGTCGATCGCAATTAATGTAATGCCCACCCCGGCTCTAAAGCGATATTAATTTTAAACAACCCATCTTAGCATGAGACAGATATTTAGTGACAGATTTGGGAAATCCGAGCACTTATAGGATATTTAATTGAAATGCCACCAAAAATTGCAGTGACCGCAGTTGCCTAGTGGATCCATGGCCGGAGTGTCATGAGTGCGATTCTAGTGCCGCTGAAGACCCTCCGTGTAGAGGGGCTGCTGATGCACGTTAAGTATGTTTTCGGCTAATGTTAAAAAATATGACCCAAATTTGGAATATTTTTTTCAGACATAAGGGTATTCAAACAGTAATATTAAATTCTAGCGTTACTATCCTATAGAGAATCATCTATTTTATCATACTACTCATTTTTATCCGAGTTGACACATTTTTTCCTTAAAATGTGTTTCGCCCTTTTTTTTCTTTCTATACCATAAAGCTAAATAAGCTATTCCTTTACACGTTAAAAGAAAAATCTAATTATTTATGAAATATTTTGAAATTTTCAAAATTACTATATTATAAAGAAATGCATGGGTTAGAATGTCACAAATTTTTATAAAAATTGAGGCATTTTTTCTGTTTAAAAATGTGCTTCGCGTTAAATTTATGCGGTTGTGTATATGACGAAAACAGCCTTAAATCTGTCGAGACTCAAAGTCCTCCGTGGCGTGGTGTGGAAGAGGATCATTCAGTTGTGTAACGTACAACCCCGCATCGAGAGGGAGCCTAGGATTCCAGGGGGCCCAATGCCAATGTTATGTTATGGTTTTGCAATTATTTGTAAGATCCGGCTTAGGGCCCCAAACCCAACTATGCAGAAGGTTGGGGGCTAACATTCTGCGTTACGCCACTGGGGTCATTTGACCGTGGCTCAAAAATAGTATGACCGCTGCCAGTAGCCCTCATGTAGCTTTATAGTGCAACGTTAATGGACACTCACTTCATAAATTGCAAGTTTGTTGTTAATCAATTTTGTACCTTTTGTAAATTTTTGCACAATTCAAAAATCTCACTTAAGAAGCAAACCTCTGTTTTAAATTAAGTATTAATTAATAATTATGTATTTCCCTCCATTCTTTACTTCCCCACACCATCATAATGCACAAGAAAAAACTAAGGAAGTCGGGAGGTTTAAGTTTCAAACAGTGTGCTTTCTCATCCCTTCAGTTTAAGAGTTTAATTAAACAGATTAAGAGAGAGAGAGAGAGAGAATGTGTCACACCCAGTTTTTCAAATATATTCTGTTTGACTTTTTTCCCCTGTAATGTGTTTGTGACCATGACCTTTTAGACGTTCCCAGTTTCAAAATAAACGTTTTAAAGACACTATTGAAGCAGTTCTAGGGTGGAGACATCTACGGTATGGGCATGTGAAAAAAAGCTCCAAAGAGTATCACTAGATTACGCCAAACTGATAGAACCCACAGAACCGATTTTTCACATCCAATGTAGTACAACGACCTTCCCCGGTAAATTGGCTTTTCACTAACATTGCCAAACTGTTGAATGACTTAGAAATCATTTTTTTCTGTCAAAAACCGAAACAAGCAAGCGCGTTGAACAGTATTATTGCTTTAATGTGCAACTCGTGCTAAAGCCGTTGTAATTCGATTCAAAATGTCACTTGTAATAAAATTCAATTTCGTTATACGGCTTACAGTGCCATCTATTGAAACACTTTGGAACTTTTTTTTCCTTATGCTGTTGTACCTTTTCCTTTCCTCGAGTATTTTCAGTTCAAATTTGAAATAATTTTGACCAGTAGTTCTTTTTTTACAGTGGGACTTAAATTATAATTACCCTGTGTATATTTATACGGTTTTTCATGGATTTTAAAAAATGTCTCGTTTTTTTTTATGTATTTAACTGAGTTGGTACGATGCAACAATTTTTGTCTAATTTATTTCAATTTTCTCTTTATATTTGAAGTTTTTTTAAGGTTATATTAACGCAAGATGAGGCTTACTGTGGCTTATCTTTTTTTTAAAAAAATTAGTTAAAGGAAATGTGTTTTCTGTGTGTTAAATACAAGCTCTGATAATACTTCGGCTTCAGTGAATTTTAAGAAAATAATTAGTTGTACGAAATAAGATCAAATTTAGTCAAATTAAAAGAAATTTACGATTTTTCATTTTTGTTCTACGTAGAAGTTAATACTTAATGTTTATTTTTTGCAAAACATAGAAAACACTACTTTTCTAAAATTTGACAGATTGCATTATTTAATAAATGATAACGTAGATTTGTGTTAATTATATTAAAAAGTATAATACACTCATGCCCATTAAATAAGGATAATTCAGAGTCACACGGAAATCGAATTCTAAAATATAGTATATAAATATATCACCCGTAAAATGACTACACTCATCTTCAAGAATCATATACAAATTGCAGGAAGCCACTAGATGACACCGATAGTACTTCAGAATGACGAGAGTGTCAGAGGGGGGTGTATAAGAAATACTGACAAAGAAGTAAAATTGTTCGTAAGCGCTTTATAAGCATTTCCGTGCAATAACTGCATAGTTATGACACAAAAGACACATTTGGATGATTTTTTACGGGGTAGAATTATCGGCAATCTGGAATTTAGGAGTACCCAGCTGTAAGTATCCGAGGAACTTTGAATCGCCCAGGGTGTCATCTCCAGTCTTTGGCAACGATTCCAAGATGATGGTATTGTGAGTAGACGTTACAGCACAGGTCGCTCTGGAGTTACAACGTCGAATGAGGACCTGTATTTGGCAGTTAGTACCAAAAGAAACAGACGGAGCACAGCAACATACCTGTCACGTCAGCTCTTTTCAGCCACTGGTACAACAGTTTCAAGGCAGACCGTGTACAGACGCTTAGGGCAAATTGGTCTATATGCTCGTTGACCTGTCAGATGTGTTCCACTTACTGCAACTCGCTGTCGCCAGCGGTTAGCCTGGAGTAGAGAGTATACATTGTGGACACCGCAACAGTGGTCTTGTGTGATGTTTTCCGACGAGTCCAGGCTTAGCTTGCAGTCTGATTCTCGCCAGACTTTCATATGGAAAGCGCTAGATACCCGTTACACCAGAAAGGGAACATCGTTGAACGACACCATTTCGGTGGTGCAGGATTGCTTGTTTGGGGAAGGGGGAATTATTCTGGGTTCCAGAACTGACTTACATGTTCAAATTGGAGCCATATCTATCGGGATGTCATCCTGGAACAATATGTATGTTTGTCTCGGGGCGCCATGGGCGCAGAATTTGTGTTTTGTGGATGACAACGCCTGTCCTCACAATGCAAAGATCGTTAACGAATGCCTTCAATCGGAGGATATCTCCCGTATAGACTGGACAGTATTCTCACTGGACTTGAACCCAGTACTACATGTGTGGGACATGCTTGACCAACGAGTAGCAGCCCTTCAACTATTTCTTACATGTATACCGGAACTTCGGTGAGCATTGCTTGATGTGTGGTGTATTCCCCCAATATTGGATCGATAATTTGATACCCAGCATGCCAAGGCGTTGTACAGACTGTATTGCCTCGTCTGGGAGACACACAATGTATTAACCATCACATCAAGCATGTAATATTGGTTTTTGTAAATATTTTTTTTCCGTAATTTGCTTTAGGGAGCAAAACTCGCAAATTTATTAATGATATCAAACATGTAGCATCTTTTTTACTCTTTATCTTTTGTTTAATAAAAAGGCTTTACAAATAAGCAATATTTGTTTTGCTTCTAACTGTTTCTTTACCTGAACTTTCATTATCCCATATTTATGGACATGAGTGTATTTACTATATTAGTAATATCTACGGGTATATAATTATATTAAAAATTATAGATATTTTTAAAAACATTGTATGCCTATTACGTAGTCAGTATGAATAAACAACACTTATTCTTGGGGGAAAAAATCGTGTTCAAATTTTCTTAACTACATATATCAACAAATGGTTCTAAAAAAGTTTGTGACATTCGAACAATAATTCTGAATAACATTTCACAATAAACGTCAAAAATTTTAATCTAGGTCAGAGCAGTACATTCTCGAACATTAAAATGTTACATAAAAGGCGGTGTTCCGAATGGTCCTAAAAAAAGAGAAACCATTGCATAAAATTTAAAAAATCGAATGGGTGGAGATATAGTATTTTGAAACGGAAAAATTTCATTCATGCTCGTCCTGTGAATGAAAAAAAAAAAAAAAAACGTGTGATGAAACATATGATGCAAGATTTGACCTATCTCACGCGTCTAGACCACGTGGGTTTTGGTGAACACGCGTGACTAAGTTCAAGGCAAAGATCCAATCACTTTCGCCTTGCTCTGAGGAACCTAGAATTATTTGCATTTTTTTGTGTTCTGGATATTCAATTGAGGAATTCCTATTCACATCTTGCTGATGATCGTATCTTCCGGTGGTTGTTTTTAGAAAGGCTTCACTGGGTCGAATATAATAAGGAAGTAAATGTTTTAGAAATAAAAAAAAACTTCAAAAGTGATGTTCTTTCTGAAATGTTATATTGCAGGAATTGTTTTAGATTATGTGTGTTTTTAAGAAAATAATGTTGAATTCCATACCAATGCAATCGTATTCTTTTGCAATTGATCATTAAAAAATTGTAATTCGTATCAATAAGGTACTCACATATTATGCCATCGATCAATTTCGCCAAATCAAAAAACGCCGCCAAATACTGTCCTTATTTCTGCACGTGCGTAAATTTACTAATTTACTGCGCAAACTCTCTGCTTCCTTAATAACCCATCCTTAAATAAGTTGGGGAATATCTAATAACAACTACTATCTAATACAACTATCACTTTTTCAAAGTATATGCTCAACCCCTAGAAAAACTCTTGATATTTCGAACTAAAACAATACGTTCTGGTATACTCAATATTTCGAAGTAAAATCTGTGGCTAGCCAGATTACAACACCTGATAATTTGAAGTTATCTCATACAACTCTCGACAATTCGAGCAATCACTATCACGTAGAACCCTGTAGCAAACAGGTTGGAGCTTACATGTTTTGTGTTGTATTGTCTCTGCGTATCTCCCCTGTAACGTAGCCCCTTTGATGACCCTTCCCATCCCTTCTTTGTGTTGCCCGGTTCCTTAGGCAAAAGGACACTTGTATTGCTTTCCTTCTTAACTCTTTCCCTGGCGTAGGAGCGATAACACGCCGAGACAAATCCAACTCTTACCTGGCAACGGCGTGTTTTCACGCTTTGACGCACGCCAACATTCAGGTTGGTTCGCCCTGTTCGCTCCAACTAACTAACTAACAATTAACTAATAATTAATTAATATTAATTAATTAATTAAGCTTTTAACTAACAATAAAACAATTACAGGATTTTTTTTATTTTGATAATTAATTAATTCATTTTAACAACAAGTAATAAATTAATTAATAATAATAAATAAATTAATATCAATAATATAATTATTAATTAATGTATTATAATTTTAACAATAATTAATAATTTAATGAATTACTTTTACCATTAATTAATTAATCATTACTTAATTCATCTATAAATAATTAATATTTAATTGAGTAATTAATAATTAATTAATTGATAATTAATAAATTGCTTAATTAAATAAGCTCTTAACTAACAATTGCACATTTACAGGAATTTTTTATTTGAATGCATGCGTTTCAGCCATTTAATTGTTAAATTGCCTGCCAGACTTGGGTAGGATTTAAAGACCCCCTGCCGCCAGGGAAAGAGTTAAAGTGGACAATAGACCGGCCGCACCTGATGTCAGCCGTCCATATCTTTCGTTTAATAAGTGGTCCTGCTACACATGTGTTCAGAAAGGATGGTCGTGAAGAACAGAGGCTTAGGATTGTGTATTTTGCGTCGGAGTAACATGACAATTTATGACTCACCTGCGTGACTTATAGCATGCGGCACAAAATAAGGCATGGACCCTTCCTTGAAGAACCAATGGTGTTGGGAACAGTGTCTAAGGGAACCGAGTGTGAAACGATTTTATTTCCAATGAGGAATGAAAGAGATTTGGATGGGGCGTGAAAGAGTCATGTTCGAGAGGTTGAAAAAGAATTTTTCTTACTCTCTTTGATAATTCAAAGTTTTTCATTGGTCCCTCCAACTTCGAATTATCGAGAGTCGACTGCACATGAATCAAGTGGCCAAGACATAATATAAAAGGCAAAAAAAATGTCTCGCACCTTTTTCATACAAAATATTCACGTTCACACAAATACACCAATTTTGCACTAAATTTCCTTAAAAAGGGTTTCCTTGAGTTGTTACACGCTTTTTCCAGAGCTTATGTATCTGCCGGAATACCTCTTTTGAAATGACGTACAGCTGGTCTGCATGATGTCTCCAACAAACACCATGACCATTTCTTTGAACCAATTGTTTCCATAATTTAATACAGTTACTTTGTGTAAGATTTTCTGCCATATTGTGAAAAAAATAAAATCCGACAGCGCTCATTTAAACTTTCATTCTCATCAGCAGTCAGCTTCTTCTGTCCTGGAAAATTTTGACGCATGCATATTTCGGATCGAATACATGCGTGCACTAAATGATGCTTCCCTCGTTTCATTTGCTTACGAACGAAAAAAAATTAAGGTTTGATATTTTTTGAAGACAACCCGATTAATTTCCGGAACTTCGAAATTTTTTTTTATATAAAACAATAATTTAATGGATTATGTTTTGTAAGGAACACATGAAAATGATAAATTACTTTAATAAGATTTACATTGCGACCACGCAAAAAGTTATTAACAAATTAAATAACAAAAAATTTGTTTCATATACTTGTAAAATACTATTTCGTATGCGACTTATTGGTTACAGCATGTGATTTTTGTTTCATTTTCTAATGAATTTTATTGCAAAATAGTTAGTAATAACATCACAATTAAGTTATTCCTCTTTTTCAGATTCTGTAGATAAAATGACCATGAAATAAATCATTTCCAAATTAATGCCAAGTATAAATGTTTAAAAAAAATTTTCAATCTTCAGGAATAATTTTTTAAAAATGTGTATGTATATTACCCCCCCCCCCCACCACCAAAATAGACAAAGAACCAATTTGATATTGCAAAATCAATCCGCGGTGCGGGGACTTGGGCATCGGCACTACCAGTGGCGTAACGGAAAACATTTGGGCTCCCTTGAAAACTCAGGTTTTTGGCCCCCAAGTTGGATTTACAATGGGTAGTTCCTTAGCGGCAAGTCAGGCTTTGCCCTAGAACTCTGAGATCCCCACCCCACGTTGTTGAGGTTGCGGAGGGGGGGGGACGGTACGCCATTGCGCACCTACTCACAATCCCTTCAGACCAGTTCTGTGTCTGTTGTTATTTGCATATCTAAGAGCAAGTGTCGTAACTTACACCCCCGCAATCCCCCATCGCAGGGTTTTAGAAGGCCCACAGTCTGACTGATGCCAACAAACCTTTTGTAATATCCACACAGCTTGGGGCCCAAAACCTGACTTTGCAGGGGGGTGGGCTCTAATATTCTCTGTAACGCCACTGCTAAAAGCCTTTAAAAAATACTTTCTGAAATTGCAAAAGAAAGGCAGTCTAATCCAGAAACTTATCTTTATTTTTACTCTCTAAAATATGTACTTTATTACATTCAAATAAATACAATAGCGTGGGCTTAAGAAAATAATTAGATTTTTTCCCGTGAGATTATAACAATTCACATTCACAAATTCAAGGTACTCGCATCTGATAAAAGAAACTGACTATAAATTCTCAGGTTCACCGGTTATTTAAATTCTACTCTTACCGAAATCCTGTACTAATCAAAAGAAAATAACCTCTTAGGGGTCAATCGTAATCAGATAAACAATTTAGATCCGAAAAAACAAAAACTTTAGAGTAGGGGGATATAAGTTAGTATTCACTAATCCGTGATGATAGGATTAAAAGCCAGAAAATTTTAAATGTTTCAAGTTTTTTGAAATATTATTATCTATACGTAACAGAAAAATAAAAACAAAAAATGCATTCTTTTCTTTGTCTGCCGCAATTAAACGCATTGTTTCAAGAAATTATTTTTAGAAATTTGAGTTCAAGAGAAATGTATTATTTTAAATGCCAGAGAATTTTTCAAATATTACAACTTGCCATCGAGATGAAAAACATCGTGGTTCCATAATCAGATTCGACCTTTTTCAACTAATTTCAATAAGAATTTTCTATGAAGTAATATAAAATTATCCTAATAATACTTTACATATTCGTTTACGCTACTGAATATGAAGGGATTATTTATTTAAGAGAATTTTATTTTACAAGTTTTATTACGAATGTATCTCGCAAGATGGCGCTAGCTGAATACGATTATAATATCTATTGAAAGATATTTATAAATCGCTTTCAGCTTCTCTTTCTCTGTTGCAGTTTTTAGTTCAACTTCACAATAAATGTAAATAAATATTACAAATTTTTTTTTTTAAATTCCGCACAAATGTATCAAAATTTTTTCTTGAATGTAGGGTTCAATTGCAATACATTTTATGATAGAAAAAGAGAACGATTTGTATACTACTATATAAAAAATGTAATATATAATTATATACAATGCATACTTTATATATGTAACATTTAATATTCTATTATATGTATTACATAATATTCGTCAGTATCAATAATAATAAGGAAAAAAAAGATTTTAAATTAAAAAATGTGACGAAATTTTGAATAACATTAATTTGCAAATAAATTTTCAAAAAGAACGAGAGATGAAAATTATAAATTGTATTTTAGCAATTCCTACTGAACCATCACAAAAAAAAAAAAAACATTTTAGAGTAGGGGGTTTAAGTTAGTATTCAATAATCAGTGATGATAGGATCAAATGCCAGCAAATTTTAAATGTTTCAAGCTTTTCGAAATTCCATTACCTATTTTTAACAGAAAAACAAAACAAAAATTGCATTATTTTTCCAATCTGCCGCAATTAAACGCAATGTTTCAAGAATTTTTTTTTTTTACAAATTTGAGAATTCAAGAGAAATGTGTTATTTTAAAATGAAATAACTGCAAATTTACTTAACAATTTAATAACAATATAAGTAATTCAATTTTTCATATAGTTGAAAATCTATGATGGATTACAATTGTAATAAATTTAAGAACTTTGATTTAAAAATATTGAAAATATATTAATTAAAGAAAGAATAGATCAAAAAATAAATTCAATATTTTTTAAACCTTATTTTGTTTGAATCATTTTAATGAATTTCGACAATAATGTCAAAATTATTCTTTTTCCTCCGATACCACCTTGTTTCCTCGAATAAAATAATAATGTTCTGAAATAGCGAACTAATAATAATTAACTATACAATATTTAGGATTTTTTAATTTTATAATAATTTGTTTTCTTCTGAAAATAAACACATTTTTATGCAACACTCGCATTCAAAAAAGGACTAAGATCACTACTTATTTAACAAATAATGAAGAGTAATTAATGGCAGATGATAAATTTATTTTCATTTAGAATCTCATTTTATTCATAAGGCTTTGGTATGTTACCATCAAAATGCTATAAATAATTCCACAAGTCATTCATTGCTTTTTTATTCTGCCAGAAATAACAAATAATCTGCATTTAAAGTGCCATTACCTTTAAAATTTCATCCATATGATGCAACACGTGATACAACAGTTTGACCTATGTCACGTGTTTGAACCATGAGGTTATTTTCGGCACCACGTGATAGAGTTCAACATGAGGTACAATCACTTCTGCTCTTTTTTCCGCTAGGAATCTTCAGATTAGAAGCATTCTTTTGTTGGGAAGAGAGATACTTGTCTGGATTTATTATTATTTTTTCTCATCGTATTCATAAAAGTGTTTCATCATAAATTGCAATTTCCGGTGCTTGTTCGTAAAAGGAAAAAAAAAAAAACTTGCAGATTTGGGGTTGAAACCTGTTTTCTTTTTCGGCGATAAGTTTTGGTTTCGTTATGAGCTCGGCGTTTTTGAATTGTTGAGAATAAATTTTAAAGTTTGTTTTGAAAAAAGTGCGAGCGATTTCGCTTATATTTCAGATACAAGCTATATAATTAAATTTTTTTCTAAAATTAACTCCAATTTTTTTTATATTCTTAAAAAATTTCATCTTAAAATTTTTAAGATAATTGACACCAAAATTCTAAAAAGGTTCTATGAAATGTTTATTATTCTTAATACTTATCTTAGAAATGGAATGTCTTGAATATCATAATTTATTTGCAGACGATTTTTATTCCTTTTAAATAGAATTATTTTCTTACTTCGAATAATCTATATTTAAGTTCATTTATTCCATAAAATGCATTAAATTAAAATAAATACTTTATTAATATATTTTAAGATAATTGACACCAAAGTTCTAAAAAAGTTGCAGTAAAAAAAGTTCTTCGAAATATTTATTGTTTTCAGTTTTTATCTTAGAAATTGAATGTTTTAAATATATCATATTTTTCTTGCAGACGATTTTTATTTCATTTAAATAGAATTATTTACTTAGTTCAAATAAAAAATATTTAATTAATTTATTTATTTTAAATGCATTAAATTAATAATTTTTGTTTATTTATTCTGGACTTACGATTTTATCAGATTTTTATAATTGCTTTTACATAACTCTTTCAAACTCTCTCTCCACTAATATATCCCTCGCTAAACATATTCGAATATAATATAACGCCTAATAAATCATGTGTGTTTTCTATTTTTTCTTCATATTAGCCCTAATCTTATCATCAAAACACAGTAAAGTACATATCTAAAAATGATTTCCCGCTAGCAACGTAATCGATTCTTATTCTTAATCTTTTTTTAACTTCTCAGCTATATTGTAAATCGTACTTTTCACAATATCTGAGGAAAAGAAGGTTTAAGAGAGTGCACAATCGTTCTCATTTCAACCTGTTTTTGCTTCCTCTCTCACTTTGGAACAGTGAATCATTGATAAACCCATCTTGCAAATGGCGAAAGGCAGGACACGACTTCATAAATCATGTTGTTTTTACCATAGAAGACGTCATAAAAACAGCAGGTCATGAAATCTGACGTATTCTCTGACCCTATTATTGACCTGAGCAAGGTAGCAGAGTTCAAAGTCTTGAACGGATAATTATACCTAAAAGTGATCGATATTGCGAGAATAATAGAAACATATCAATTTCTTTAAATAAAACTATGACGTGTTATATAACATGAGTGAATGTACAAACATTTTTAAAAAAATGATAGGCGTTGATGAATGGGTTTCATTGATTTATTTTGTTTAAATAATTTTCACAGAGGGTTAAATCATTAATTTTTTTTTAAAAATTTTATGTAATTAGTTCCCAATCGAACAAACTCCCTAATGGTTCTTTATACGAATTTTACTATGTTTATATATGGGGGATATTTTATTTGTCAGGTGCATGACAATTAAGTCATTCATCATACAAAAATATAAGCCATAGTTCAAATTATACATTTTGTATAGATTGTTCTTTTCAGAATAATTAAAATGGAATTTTAGTTCGATATTAGAAGTTTTTAGAATTCCCATTTCTAAGAAACGTAGGTAGTAATTTTTCGATTATATTTTTTATTTTCCTTTTTTATGTATACTTGTTTCAGTAGGTGATTTTTTTTATTTTTAAATCTACAGTTTGATTATGAATTTAGTGACTTGCATTGTAACGATGCATGAAATTCCAAAATACGAGTGCCGCAAAGAAATCCTGAAGGGTTGTTTATTAGTTTCGAATTAAATATATTAGTTAAATTTAGGAATTCCATTTCCTATACCTTGTGGAATGAGGGCAATTTTTACTTTTAATATTATTTTGCTTAACTTGAAGTGATAGAATTGACAAATGATTTTTTTTAATGGAATAAAGCTTGAAAAATTCTTTTAACAATCATAATTTTGTATTTTTTAAATTATTTTCTTTCTACGAAGGTTGGACTATACCCACGATATTTTTGTTGATGAATCTCAATATGGTGCGAAAACTCTTCCGTGCATTACTTTTTAAACATTTTATTTTATTTTTAAACATTTTGTAAATCTTAAGCCATTAATGTTCCTTCCATAATAATAGACTTAATGGGCCGATTCGTTTTAAGTCATAGTCACGTGATAACTGCAATCGTGTTTCCAGCCAATCAGTTCGCGTGCCTTGCTGTTGCCAACTTTTGCTTTTTTCAGAAACTTTCTTTTCTATAAAACATTTGTCAACAATGATAACAAGCATAGGTAAACAAAATGCGTTCAATTTTAAAATACGCGAACAATATAAAAATTCTTTTGAAATTTTTAAAAACCTTTTAAAGAATCTTAATATTTGGACAGCATTACCAAATTATCAAATTTATGATTTTGTCTACATTTTACAAGTACAACAACAGGTACAAGTCTAATGGGGGTTTTGAATTCAAAGAAGAACACGTGATTGCAATTATCACGCGACCTTCATGAATTTTACCCATTGTATTTTTTGGCAGAGAATACAAAATAATTCAATGAATTCTTTTTATGGAACTCCATAAATATGTCTAAATATTTGTATATAAGCTGATATTTATTAAACAATTAATATTCAGTGCAAACTAAGTGAAATTGTAAACAATGATTCAGTTATAAAATATGTTTAAACCCCTTCAGCATCCTATAGAAAAACAATTAATAAGGACATTATTATGCATGAAAGAAAAAAAGGATAAAAACGTTTTCATTTTCGCCAAATTATGGTAACCCAACCCTTCTACCTGAATTTTTTAGGAAGGTCACAGTACATAAACAACACATTAACTTCACCACTGATGACGCAATAATCATAACGTAGTTTCCTAGAAAGTTCTACGAGGAAATAATATATAAAGAAAAAGAAAATAAGCATTTTCAAA
Source organism: Trichonephila clavata (assembly GCA_019973975.1). Classification (NCBI taxonomy): domain Eukaryota; kingdom Metazoa; phylum Arthropoda; class Arachnida; order Araneae; family Nephilidae; genus Trichonephila; species Trichonephila clavata. The sequence continues at coordinate 106,721 of BMAO01020429.1, forward strand.
AAAATACAAGTTCCGCAATTTGGGGTCCATTTTTCACCCTACCCACCTGCAGCGTTAACGACCGTATGATGAAATTTTTTCTAGAACAGATGGTTCTTTGTTTTTTTATCTCCTCCCCCCATTTTTTTCATCCATTCGAAGAACGTTTATGATGGGAGGTATTATTACCGTATTCGTTTGGTACTTTTTGTTTGAATTTATATAAAGAAAGAATTTTCTTTGCATTTCCTTGTTGTTCTTGTTATTTAAGAATTCGGTGAATGACGAGCAAGGTCATTTGAGATATAAATAAAAAAACGGACAAAGAATGCCTATGTCATTATTTGAAACGTCCCCAGATCTTTATTGGTACGCAATTAACGATGCTATTTTTATCTGTAGAAATTTCCTTCATTTAAATGAAGCTTGTTCTTCATTTTAATGGAGTATAAATTATCGCTTGCAATGTTTATTTTTTTCTTCTTTTAGTCGATTGGACCATTTACTATGTTTTCGACAAAAGTAGTTTTTAAAATATTCAAACTGCCATTTTTTTTAAAATTCGTACAATAGAACATATTTTAAAGAGGGAAAAAACGGATTTATTCGAATAAGAATGAATGATATTACAAAATATGTTGTTGTTTGTATGATAGTGAGGCCAAAATGCAGTAACATTGGAGTATTTTTCTTTCAGATAAAAGTTCCAAATTATTTTTTACTACAAAACATTATACTTTTTATACTGATTCTATATTCATTTGGTAATGAAAATATTTATCCACTATACAGGAAAATTATGGTACATTGAAAATTATGATGCTTTGTATTATCCCATCCACCAATTTCTCCAATTCAAAAGATGTCGCCAAGACAAGATCAATTAAACCGTTGACTCTCAAAAAGTTGAGCACAAGAAGGGGATCAGTGCAGATATCTTTGCTTGTGGCATCCATGCAACGCATTATGTGTTCAGGGGAAGCCTGGTGATCTTAACACCTTGCACAGATGGAGAAGATCTTTTGGTTCGCTGAGAATGAGAGGTACCTGATGTGAACACTGGCGAGAGAATGTAGTCTCGAAGCACCTCTCTCACTTGAGGGCTAGGGCCAGACCAGGTCTATTACCCGCATACCAAAAGCACCCTCCACTCCACTAAATTTTGAGATTTTTTTCATCATCATCATATCGGGCAAGACATGGGCTCATGCCTTCCTTTGAAGTTGTTCCTCATTGTCTTAAAGCGAAGATTTTAGAATCAATTCATTCGGAATATGGAGGGCATCTTAAATTTTTTTAAACTTATCACAGACTCAGCGAAAATTTCTTTTGGCCTAATATGTAAAAGGATCCTAAAAATTTTGTTCGTTCTTGCATCATTTGCTTATCTCGAAAAAACGCTTTCAAGATACCACCAGCACCACATCAGCAAGTGGAACAGAGCCATGTACCAGGTAAAACTTGTCACATTGATATTTTTGATCCTTTAAAGTCCACGCCTAAAGGTGATGGTTATGTCTTTTCTATGATAGATGCATTCACCAAATACATTCATATCGTCCCACTTCCTGATCTTATAAGTCCAGCACCATTTCTAAGGCTTTCTTTGATAATTATATTGTACACACACACACAGGGACTGTCTTCACAAGCTGGTTGTCGACAATGCCACTTGTTTTAAAGGATCTGAGTTCCTAGAATTTTGTAGAGTCATGGGTATCCAAAAACGACATATTTCAACTTATTCAGCTCATGTCATTGGGAGAGTAGAGAAGCCAAATCAATCGCTGGCTAACATTCTTGCAGCAATCACTCATGACACAAACGATTGGAATGAACAACTCCCACACACTATGTTAGCTTTAAATTCTGCAATTCACGAGGCCACTTTCACATCACCTTTCTTCTCGGAACACGGCAGAAACATTCAATCAAACATATCAAAAGAACTCTGATACACCGCAAAATACGTACGAATACGTCGAAAGACTTTTACCTTCATCAGAGAAAATTTTTCAGAAGGTCCTAGATAATTTGAAAGATCAAGAGGCATCGCACATTGCTCTTAGTTCAAAGTCACATCATTTACGATTATCAAATTGGTTCTTTATGTTTCATCAAGACACCAAGACCATTTCATTGACGTAAAGCTCGACATGAGATTGGATTCACTGAAAATGGATATCATGATGCAGAAATATATGGTGCAGTTTGTGTAAGATGGAGATACCTGTTTTATAGCCAACAATAAACCATTTGTATTAGGTGTCAAAGCAAACTGCGGCTATCGGAGAGAATCCAAAGATCGTCGAGGTTCTCTTCTTAGATAGAATGGGATTTGTACGTATTTTGCTGAAGGTGAATCCTCATAAAAGAACACAGTTTAAATACAGGGTGTTTCATATTGAATGGGACAAAAAGAATAGCGCAGTGTGACTGCCGTAATGGAATTCAGCTGAAACAAATTTATTCTGCAACTACAATTATACAAGTTTTATTTGGCAACAGGAAATAATTATCGAATGACGAACTCGCCACTAGAGGCGCTGTTAAACAAAATGTCGTCCATGCAGGAGAAAGCGTACTGCGTTTTCGAATATGCCAGAACCTCCTCGGTAACTGTTGTGCAAAGACATTTTCGCACGAATTTTCTTCTCTGGGGTTTCGTTAAAGACAAGGTGTTTGTGCGTCCACTTCCTCAGGACTTAGAGGACCTGTAGCAGTTGAACTCCATCACAGGGGATATGCTATCACGAGTGTGGCAGGAGCTTGATTACCATGTAGACATTTATCGTATCACCGGAGGGGCACATATTGAACACCTGCAGAAACTTGAATAAATGTAGTTTTGAGGTAAATTTGAATTTTCTAATTATATTAATTACAACGTTCACAATCATGTTTTCTTTTTGTCCCATTCAATATGAAACACCCTGTATAACTCATTTTGTCCTGTATTTAGCTTGTTTTAGATTCAATGTTCTCAGAAGTGTGTTATTCCATTACTGTTCGGTTTCTACTTATGATAGATAAGGCAAATGCGGGGATGTTTCGTTATGTAGTTTCTATGCATTTATGGCATTCGTCTCTTTATCATACTACTTTATGAAAACAAATTTAAAATATTCATATTGAAGATACCGTGTCCAACTACCATAAAATCCTGGATTTAGTAAAAAAAAGGAACAAATGTTTGATGATTTATATTGCTGGTCAATACTTTAGGTTCATAAAAACACTAAGCTTTTTATTTTCTGTTTACTAGTACTAATATGTTCCGGGCTTTACACGGTAGATTCAGCCTTTCATCCCTTAAGTGGGTCGATAAATGAGTACCAAGCTTGCTTGGGGACTAAACACTGAGGTTTCGCTTCAGACTGACCACCTGATCGAGACATCTGCTGATGCACCTCAGCGCTCAATGGTCACGTATACTGAGATGGGCACAGTAGACCTTGACCCTTATGGGCTGTTGCGCCACTGAGTTTAGTTTAATACAAATATGTTACAATTGTTTTAAAATGGACGGATTAAGCGCTTTATTAACATTGCTCCATAAAGGAACACGGTGACTTTTGGCAACGGACCTCATAATTTTGAACCTCGGTCAGGTGACGAGGACAAAACATGAGCTAGCACCTCCCTCTCCTAATTACCACATCATGTCAACGGGAGGATTTTGAGCTATCAATGCATCAGCTCCCCCCACCCAACACAGGGATTCTCTTCAGTGGCCCCAGGACTGGAACCTGCAACACGCCGCCCACGAGTTCTTGACCATAATCACTAGGCTATCGTCAGTGACGTAACTTAGAATATTAAGGCATCTCTGTCAAGTAAAATTTTGCCTTTAATATTTTATATGTTGGTTAAATGCGTACTTGGCGTCAGTCAGGGCTTGGGCCTCTTGAATCATGCCCCTCCCTCCTGCGGTGCAGGGGTGACGTCAAGTGACTGGCTACCATGGTCACTTGTTAAGAGCGGATGTTATTTCATGTATGCAGTTACCAATTTTAAAACAAGTTTTATGCAAAATGCATTGTTTTTTCACGGAAAATTTGAAACGGGGGGGGGGGGACAAGGATTTCTGAAAAAAATCAAGAAGATAATTTTAAAAATTTTCTGTACGTTTTTTGTGTAATATTCGGATTTTTTAAAAAGTTCAATTTCTGTTTTTGAAGTTAAACTTTTTTACGGATGGCAGTGAATGGGAAATTTACCCAGTTTTGCGTAACAGTGAAAAAGTGAACGGAAATAGTGATTCCCCCCATCCTCCCCCGAAACGTCACCATGGTGAGGAGATAGCGAGCGGGAGGAAAAGAGAGAGGGGGAGGGGTACACCACGTGACTTGCGTCATATTCGTGAAAAAGTTGGACGATTGCTAAGTGGAATTGTGCATCAAAAGTATATCTTGCTACTATGGATCAAAGGTGCTTAGGTATTGGTGACATTAAGTGGGTACCCTTGCTACTCTCGTAACGAACTCGCGTGGCGTATTTTCGTAGTTTTTATGAAATAAACGTGCCGTTTTCAACGAATAAACGCACCCAAAATATTACCATTATATGGCTCTTCCCATTACGGGAGTGTCTGGGGCATTGTGTATATGTCACTAACGTTCTCGCCAGAATCGCCACGGATAGCGTCTTGTAAACAAACACAGTGACTTCTGTGAGAGATGCATTAAGTTTATATTATTAATTTTTATTTCCATTGAATTAAAATAAATTCTGGTCAGATAGCCTAGAACAAATGCAAAAAGAGGAAGAGTTTCGTGAAAGAAAAAAAAGCAAAACTAGTAGCAATTCCTGACGAAAGTCTATCTTTCACCAGGTAGTTCTGTCACAGCTTTTATCATCTTTATCCATAAAGTTTTAGTGCTGTACACATCAGAGGCTGCTGCAATCATTGGATCCGATGATGATTAAAAGCCGATTATCTTAACTGGAGACTTTAATCTTAATTTTGCTTCAGAAGAAGTAAATCCACTCATTGAATTCTTGAAACGGACACTGAATTTGACAATGAATACTGATTCTAGAGAACGAAAAACAATATAAAGAACCACGATTGATGCAGTTTTGTCACATTTTTTTGATTGACTACAATCGAGGATTTTTATACCTTACTTTAGTTACCATACACCTATTGTGTCTTTCTTGGAAAATGATGATGCAGGAAATTGAATAAAAATATTTTCATACAATAAATGAAGTTCGAATTTTATTTGATTAAAGTTATCTCAGCAGTTGAATATAATTAGATCTATTCCTGCATTTACGGCCAACGTCGCCAAAGAAGTTTCACTTTTATCGCGTGGCTTTCCACGTTCTTTTTATTTTTTTAAATTTTGCTGCATTATTACAAAAATATTCAGACACTTATATAAATTTAACAAGTAATTTTTAAACAATTTCATATAGTATCTTAGATAAAACATTCTAATTGTCATATAAATTTAAATACCCCCCTCCCCTTAGAGTCATTTAAAAATGAATGGTAATGTTACACACATAAATGTCGAAAAATTGAAAATTGGCTTATAAATTATTTGTTCAGAGTGGATTGCGTTTGTGTAATATTTTGTAAATGTTCACCATTTTTTTCCCATTTTTATATTTAAAAAAAATTCTTACCTTACAATTTTAGCTTTCTTTTGTATAATTACTTTCTTTTGTAAATCAGAAAGCCCCACTAAAAAAATCCTCATATCCCAATTTAAAAGAAAAATAGCAACTATTCGGATACCGATAAGTTTTAAAAGTTGATCTGAAATGAATTAGATGCCAGAGCTTCATAGTTTGCGCTTGGTAAGCAGCAAGCGATTTAACCAGTTCACTGGGTATAAAGAACGAGAGCTAGAATTTTGATTGGTTGAGTGGTTAAGATGGTCTTCAGTCGACCGGAGAGGGAAAAAAATCCACAATTTTCGACGGAGCTGGTGTGAAAAATTCCCCTTTCACAACGGTTTAACTGAGGTGGAATTTACGATTAGAAGACGTAGGTGTACATATTAGGAAATTCTTATGCCTAAAGGTTAGAGCCAGCCTTTTTGAGAAAGGTGCCGCTATCTGATAAAATAAAATTATGCGTGCCACTTCAAACATTTCCAACAAACAAAAGAATCTGAAAAGATGAAAAATGTTACTTATAAGTTTATTATGGAATTTTTACACAAATGACACACACATATTTTATGCAAGTCTAAGTAGTGGAAATTTAAAAATAACATAATAAATAAGACGAAGAGGAACTTAAATTTTATTGTTAATTTTGTTTTTCAGTTTCAATCAGTTAGGTTAGGTATAAAATAAAAATGAGTAACCACAAAAATTTAATTCTAAATAATTATTAAACAGTCAGTGCTTACTTCGTGTGGTTTTTCAATTTGTAGATTTTTTACTGAGTATTCAGTTTGTAGATTTTTTACATTAGGCTTAGTTCTCGGAAAAGATGCTAACAAAATCGTGTTGTTTTAGGTGTGCATCAGTTTCTCTTTTTTCTCCAAAATCGATACAAAGAAGCAAAAGTATGCTCACAAAAGAAGATATTTGATCAATCAGGATTGGAAAAGAACTTTCTTTTCCTTGTAATCTTAAATTTAAGTTTTTTAAATGATTTATAGTATCGGTAAGAGAGCTAAATCTCAAAGCCTATCATCATTCTGTAGAAGCAAGCACTCATAGGGCGGTTCATTTTTTTTTTCTTCCTGAAAATTTCAGAATCTCACGAATGCACTTAATTTGTTAAACCACAATGAAGGAGTGTTGTCTACATTATAATTTTCTACTTTAATTTAATTAAGTGTATTTAAAATAAATTCTGATGTTTCGTTTGTCCGAGACAACCACCTTTCAATAAAACAGTAAAAAAAAACCTAAGAATTATTATCTTTCCAAATTTTTGAATTTTCCAATAAGTCTTCGCGTGCCACTCTTACAACTAAGCCGTGCCACACTGTGGCACGCGTGCAGTGAGTTGGCCACAAATGGGCTAAAGTGTACGTTCTCATCATAAATACTAAGTTAAAATTTATATATATATATATATATAATATATAATAATATATATATATATATAAGGGAGTTCCCCCATGTAACAGCGTGTTTTTAAAACATTTTTAGAGAATTTTTTTGACAACCAGTAAAAAGTTAGAACTTTAAGTTTTTTATCATTTATTTATGTGCATTTTAAGAGTATGATATAAATGTTTAGCCAAAAATATCGAATAGAACGTGAGTTATAGAGCTCTGAACACACCCGCCTCGAAAAAATAGACGCTCACTTCCTCCATGATTCCTGTTGATTGGATTATCAGAAATTAAAAAAATAACAGTGTTTTAATCTATAAGCTTAAATGCACAGAATGGACTATACTCAATTAAAAATATCAAAAACTGGATTTTTGGTAGACTTCTGAAGAAAAAGTTTCGAATTTATCGGGTTTTTGTTATGTTTTTGTTATAAAACATAGAAATATTTTGATTTTTGGAATGATCGTAGTCCATTTGGTGCGTATATATGTGCTGAGTCTACCTTGTGAATTTGAAGTTATTCGGTCAAACCGTTCTTGAGATATGATGGAGGAAAGTTTGAAAAACACAGTTTTGAGAAAAACGCGTTTTAAGTTTCTAGTCCGATTAAAGCATTGGAAATCTTAACTTCCCCTCAATCGGCGAGGCCTGGTGGCGAAGACTAAAACAAGTTCGACGAAATATTCAATAACTATAGATATTGCCTTTTAAGCCTCTAAAATCTTGTCTATACTTATACGAACGTATATTTGCATAGAAGGGTCAATGATATCAAGTTGACTGTACACAATAGGCGCTCCAACTCAGAGCTCCGAACAGCTGCTCTTCTAACACTTGCTTCTTTATAACGACTTCTAATTTTAAAAAATCACTTCATCACCGTATTCTACATATGTTAAAAAAGCAATTTATGAAAAAGAATTTTTTTAAAAAATTTTTTGAACCCATCACATGGGTAAGCCCCTTCACAAAATTGTTGAGAAGTTTTTTAAGATAAAAAGTTTTTAAAATTTAAACAAACCTTAAAAGCTACGTTCGCTTTGTAAAAGAGGTTGATATATTTTCGACCGGATCTTAATTTTTTAAATTCCAGGTACTTCTCTACCTCTTTTTTTTTAAAAATACAAAATATCTCTCCTCTTGAATACTTTTCAAGAGAAAAAAATCTTAAATAACAGAATCACAGATTTTTTAGATGGAAATCTTAATAGACTATTTCCCATTTCCCTCTGTAGAAAAACAAATCCGTTCAACGAAAAGACGGTCGAGGCCATGCTCGTCGTGATCCAGCGTTACACTTTCTCAATCATCATTAAAATGTACGTCAATTCAAAGGATATCAAAATACAGAAAAATTACACAAACTGAATATTTAAAATTGACATGTTTACAGTTTTCGTATATTTTAATCTTTTTCTTTAGAAGAAAAAAAAAAGAGAAAACTTTGAGGAAGAATTGGAAAAACGTTAAAATCATCTAATCTCCAAGACTGTTCCTACCTCAGAGTGGAAATTTAGTGGTTTTGATGTTTCTAAATTGTCTTCTTATTTGATTTTGATTCAAAAAGAACGAAGTAAAAAAAATTATAGTTCACATTAAAAAGTTCCAATGAAAATTTAATTATTCATAAAACAAGATAATTCTAATTGTTATTTCAACCTTCTTCTTTTGATACAATGCTAAAAATTTTAATCGAATTTTTGCTTAGTTATATCAAGATCCATAAATCTTTCCCCAAATTATAAATTTTTTCTGTTTTAATAAACGCTGAAAATATTTAAATCGCGCCGAAGCAAACAATTTTTCTCACTATCAGTATTTCAATTGTTTTGTGCTTGCGGAGTCAATATCTAAAAATAATAAAAGTTAACAATGTTCGGAAATAATTGTCTATTTATAATTTAGGAGAAATATTAATACTTTAATTTCTTTTTTATTCTTGAAAAGTAAACAAAAAAATTATGAGCAAAAAAACTTATTATTAGATATAAGAATTATTTTAGATATATAAAGACCATTTTCTAATAATAATTATTTGTCAGTGCAGCAGACGATTTTATTTTAAAAAGTTGAAGAATATTTCGAAAAATAAAATTAGAATTCAAATTTGAGCTGCCATTGTTCCTGTGTTTTCTTTTATGTAATTAATTTTTGTATAAATAAATCCAGTTTCCCGCCAGTGAATAATTTTTGACTGTATAAACAATTACCCCTTTTTGTTTGATAATTCAAGAATTTTATAATAAAAATATTTTTTTTCGCGCTTGCTTCAAAATACTATGCTCGCGGCAAAAACAAAATAAACAAAAGAATAGAATAAGAATTTTGTTTTTCTCTAAAGAAAGTAAATTGTGTATTAAATAGCGGAAAAAAGTAATTTTAATATGGCAGTTATATTGTTTGAACCTATTATTAATCTTTTCCATACAAAATAAAAAATTTTGCAATGATGAACAAATTTATTGTTTGCTAAATAAATGTAGAATTATATCTTTTAATTTTATGGTAATCTTTTCGTTTTGTTTCTTATGTTAAACTTAATCTTATTTATCCCTTTAATTTTTTTTTTTGTGTGTGTAAACTTTTTTCCGTAGATTTAATTTAAAACGCTTTAATGAAACAGCACAAAACAAGATTACTTAGTTCTCTTCACGATCTATTACTGTTTAATTTACGATTTAGAAATATAAGTCAAAGTAATACTTCATAAAAGGAATTAATTACTTTGTTGCGTGGTCGAATACAAAAGCAGGAGTGAATGACCTTTGGAATTATAGAACAATGTTACGTTTCCTATGAAGGAATCAATACTATTGCGCATAGCTGCGCACGAATACAATAAGACACGGAGGTGGAGTGCTGAGATTGCAAGAAATAGTAATTTCGAAGGATTATTTTTGTCATAAACAATCTTACGAAAGATTAGGTTACTTTAGTTTCATCAGCTAACTATTTCACTAACTATATGTATAATATAACTCTGAAATGCTAGAAGTATAATAATTTAAGGGTAAAAAAAGAAATCATCACGGGACGGAATTTTTGACGAATGTAATAGACATATTTTGCATAAATTTAATATTTTGACTAATTATAAAATATCCCAAAACTTTAATGTTCGATAAAATATTAAATATTTAAACAATGAAATGTAACGAATTAAAATATATAAATAAATAGCCTTTCACACGTTCATTGCGTTATAAAAACATGTGAAGAGAACAAATTGAGACTAAAATGAAATAAACTCAAGAAAATGTATCAACGTAAGACCCGGCGTAAATCGCGAGTACCCCATTTTTTACAAAACCCCCCTGAAATATACGTACGCTCAAAAATATGTTCTTATGTTTCTCATTTATGTAAGGCATTATTCCAAGTTTTAGAAAAAAAATAGTATATTTCTAGAAACAACCGTTAAGCTCATAAGGGGTATGCCATTTCTTTTAAATAAGCAGTATTTCGATATATGCAGAAGACTAATTTTTTTCTATGCTCATTTTTTTTAATTTTTAACGCTCGCTCTAGTTCAGTCTTATTTTTTTTGTGTTCAAAGTGCGCGTTATACGCGGGATTTTAGGGTAAGTATTTTTCTGTTTGTTATAAATTTATGAAAAAAATTAAATTGACAACTGAAAAATATGCATGTACTCTGAATTTAAAAACTAGATACTGATCTTTCCTGAATAATTCTTAAACAATAAGAATGTTAAGGTATCCCACTACTTGTGACAACTTTAAAAAAAAAAGAAATAGGGGATTTTTTTTTTCGTGGTTTTTAGATTCGTTTAGTACATTTTAAGAAAAATATGCTAAAATTAAGAAGATAAAAAGAAATTATTATTACTAAAATAAGGAAAATACGGGTAAAAATTTACAAAAAAAAAATAACATAAACGGGGCCCATTCTGTACCAAAAGTTTATAAACAAATGTTCAATTTTTCAATTCTGATGTGTTGCTATGTTATTCGTTTTTGAAATGACCTTTAGGATAAGAGATATTTTAATCTCTCTACAAAAACTAGAGCACCTTTTATCTTAGTTCTTATATGAAATTTCTTAAAAAAGACAGTGATTATATTAACATAAGGGACTGTAAATTTTCTAATAAAACAGTGATTGATAAATCTGAAGGGTAAAACACTTTTACTATTATCCAGAACATACGCAAAAAATTTTAGTTAATTATTTTCAAAACTTTTTGAGCAATCGCTGGCCGCGTTTAAGCATTTTCAAAATAACACTTTTCGAGTAAAACGCGATTTAAAGTATGACATCTTGCTTACAGTAATAGGGGGTATCTGCTATTACTACAACACTTGTAGTTTTTGTTCTAGTGAACAGAAAAAAATAAACTTTGTATTTTTATAAAACAAATAAGATGGTCCGTAAAATAAAATCATAAATAAATTTTGTTAATTTTTAACAAAATTTACAATTTTAGGGGAGTTGGATACTTTAATAAGTAATATTTTCCTACAAAAGATTAATTATTAAAATTAATATTAAACTTGCCATGAATTGGTTAACCTTTAGTCCGTGTCAGTAAACATTATATTACCGATATAATAACAAATAATCTTAAAAAAATTAATTTTGATTATTGTTGAAAATGATTAAAACAATTATTTCTTTATGTATTCTCAATATTAAAATATCCTTGATTTAACACCATCTCACTGAAAAATGCAAAAGAATTACCCTGATTGTAATATATATATATAATTTTTAGCGCTGATATGGGAGAAAGATTACTCTCTGAGATGTAAATAATTAAACACGTCATATGTGTTAACTTCACTGCAGCAATACTGTGGAGAGATTGGGTTTTACAAGCAAAGTTCACTGCTTAACGAGAAAATAAGGGTATGGCAACCATTGGAGATGCGAGCAGGATTACCAGACTGTCTACTTCACCACCCTTGGCAGGAAACTTGGGTGAAAAATAGGATATCGCCAAGGAATCATTGGGAAGGCTCTGGAATCTACCCTTTTAGAAATTACCATGAGGTTATATTCAGAACCTTTGAAGCAAAGATCAATTCGATTAAGAAGAGAGCTCATTTGAGATCAGAATTTGTGGGTTGACTGCGATAAGCAGTAGCGTAACGTACACTCCCTCATTTTGTGGGCCCAGGTGTTCTAAAGGGACCAAATCCTGCTGATGCCAAGTATGTATTTGGGTTTGGGGCCCCAAACCTGATTTTGCAAGGGGGACCTATTATTCTTCATTACGCTACTGGCGATAAGAGCTAAGGACTTAATCGGTTCTGCTAGCGGAACTGTTCTAAAGAGCCATTTCTAGAACGTTGTCAAGCTTGATTATAACTAGTACGCTTTGTACTATTGCAAATAATATATTATAATACTTCTTTGTGTTCGTGGCATGTCACTAACATGCGAGACTAAGTGTGTTGCTTATAAAGAATTTACGTCCCGTCCCTTCTTCCCTGTGATCCGGCTAGAGGTGTGGGAGGAACGAAATGATCATACAATATGATGAACTTCAATTATTTTATATTTATTTATCACTATACTGAACTCAGACACAAAGAACACTTAAACAAGGTAACTTTAATCAGTAATAGAACAAGAAGGAGACGAGATTGGATTGAGGAGAATATATTTAATCATGCAGCTCAACCGTTAATATAACTTTATGCAGAGCTTACGTTTTTTATGACCGCTTATTAGTTTAACTTACTAAACATCGACTTGATTTAGATCACAGTACCTGATCTCTTGCAGTCTTCCATTCTCTTTTCGTTGACTTAAACACTCCCCCAACAGTTAATCTAATCACTTTCTTAATATTCCAAATTCTGGCTTCTTATATTGTTTACGTATACATTTCACTGCCGATTTACTTCACTTCTAATCCATTCCCAATTCACTAACTCCCAAACTCGCAAATAAAGAATATATATATTAAACTTAATTTGCATATCACGCTTTCTGCCCTTCGGAGAAGGTTAGTTGAAAATGCTGGCCCAAGAGAATTCCCCAAAGGTTGACGGAAGGACGAGTATAGAACCGTCACAAGCTTGAAAAAAGAATGGAATTGGCTACAACTGTTTCTGTGACGTCATCCCACACACCTCCCTTCCATCCATGTGGCCAGTTTCGACTTAACGGATCTCTCCAGATAAGAGAACTGCATCATTGGGTGAATACGTGCAACTGCATTCCGCCGGAAAACTGTCTAATGTAAAAACTGAACCACGGGTGCAGGGTACTGGAGAATATCTCCCTCCCCTGCAGTTCATGCCTAAATTGTGAAGGTGGAGATTGGTGGTGTCGCCATCTATCGTGTAGAAGTCCAACCTGCCTCAGCATCTGGCAACTTTCCTTCCTTCCCTTTGGAAAGGAAACCACAACAACATTGAATTTTTAACTATATCTACCAAAATTATACAGTAGGACGTCGTTTATCCACGTTTATTATCCGGAGCGGAAAATATCCGAACCAAAGTCCGGATACGTTTTCGAACAGTGCAATGCTCAACATTTGTTTTCTGAGAAGCCAAAAGTGACGGGAAAACCCAAGGTGAGGGATATTTGGAGAATTTCAGCTGTATGATTTGGTAAACATCTGAGCGGAATATTAGGTCAGTTTGTTTCCAAGTGAAGGGGTGTATACTTGCTCTTTTGTTGAGCTTTGTTGATGTAGAAACCTGGAGGGCATGCGATGTAGAAGACTGTGGATTTCAAATGCTAAACAATGACGAGATTATGACTACCGTGCAAGAAGATTCCGACCCTTTCGACGATGAAACGGATGAAGAGAAGAACAACAACAACGAAAGTAGCAAGGGTCCATCAAATGCTGAAGCGTTTACTGAATTAGAGACAGCTATGGAGTGGTACGAACAACAATCAGAGTGCTGTCCTACTCAACTACTGCTACTGAAGAGAATCAGAGACCTTGCGGCGAAAAAACGAAGGTCTACAATGGTACAGCGAAAAATAAGTGATTATTTTCCCCAATCAAGGTAAAATTGCAACAGTTTGCGCCTATTTGGCTTTTCCTTCAAGCACGTTTCCCGCATGTAATGATTTTCAATATTCGTATAGTGTCCGGTCTCATATACTGCATGGATCGCATTCGGTTATCCGAACAATCGCGTATCCGAACGGTGTCCGGTCCCAATGTATTCGGATAAAAGACGTTCTATTGTAATATGTTATGTTTGGGTTGCTATAAGTGTGAGAGTTGTAATACATTCAAAAATAAAAAGAACTATTAGATTGCACATTTTGTATGGTCATCATGTGAGTGAGTGTAGAGAAACATGTGCTGCTCGTTTCTGTTAAAAGCGTTAAAGCTCTGACTAATTTAAAACAGCATGCGTGAAAGAGTACCATTTTTTTTTTTTTTTTGAAAAATATTGCAGGGGATCTCCTGCAAAAAAAAAAAAACGAAATTCAGAAATCGTCTGCTGCATTTGACTCCCAGCAGACGATCCCAAATTTTTGTATCAGAACGTAAGAAACACGAGGGTTATTGGCAGTGGATCTCGTAATTTTGAATCATGGACAAGTAAGCCCGTACATTGATGAAATGCATTAGAAATTAAAAATTATACGCCCATCACATGCAATCGGCTTGGCTTAATACTTCTCCACGACGAACGCTCAGCGGCATTAGTCGTACAAAACAATTGCGAAATTGAATGAAATAAAAGTGAAATTTTGCTGCTCCCAACTTATTCACCGGATCTTTCGCCAACCGACTTTCATTTTTTATAACTTTTACAGCATTTTTTGACATTACACTTTGAAAACAGTCTGAAAAATTCCGTATCAAAGTTTAAGACAGGTATCTAGGCATTAAAATTTCATTGGGAAAGGTGTATTCAAGCAAATGGGGCATATTTTGATTAAATTAACAGCTTTTGTAAAAAGATAAGGAATTTTTTTATTTTCACTTAAAAGTCCGACATTTCATACGCGCTTACCTAATATTTACAGTGTTGAGAAAAATTGTCTAAAATTTCTAAATAAGTGTTTTTATTGTAATTTAAATTCCATATGAAAATTAAATATAAATAAACTATCAATAGCTCTAGATCAGATGTGGGAAACTCGGGCCTTGCATGAGTTTCTTGTGCGGCCTTCGTAAAAGCTCACTTCTATTAATAAATATTTAATTATATAGAATACAACAGCTAGCAAATCAATGGAATTAAATAAAGAATGGCATGAATGTATGTGTGTTTCAATGACTGCTCGTAGGAATAGCCAATTGTACTTTCAAATGTTAGAACGCCACCTAGTGAAACATGGCAATACTACTACACATGCTCCTGTAGAGGATCAATTAAGGCTTCATGTTTTGAAGTTTGATCCAAATATAATGATAGTATAGTAATATATATGCTTGTATCAATAAAAATATCAACAGTGAAACATAAAAAGTTATAGCGATATCTATGAATTAAATAAATTTATAGAAAAATAATATTCAAGGATGAATGTTATTACAAGTTTTCACCCTTATGTGAATACAAAAATATTTTGTATTGTAACTTTTTATGTTAAACAATAAATAAATAAGCATTTAATTTTTTTTTATGTTTCTATATAATACACAAAATTGTTAAATCTATATAAAAGCTATAATAATTTCATAAAAGTTGCACTTATAGGTACATCAGCCTATGCGGCCTCCTTTATTGCTACTTCATTTACATGCGGCCTTTGTTGGTAAAAAGGTTCCCCTGTTTCTGTTGTAGATCTCCAAAAAAAAAATTCTTATCACATCAGACCAATTCAATTCAGTATACAATTTTTAAGCCTTGGTATTTGTTCGACAAACATAACTAACTTATTAAGAACGAAAAGAGAGGTATTATGTCACAAATGTCAGTTTTTCCATTAAGGTATAAAACATGTTCTGAAAACCCTGGAGAGACAATTGGATCTCTTCACACAGCCTTGTCAAGGTTTCTGACAATGAAGCAATTGGATCAGAAAAAAATAGTACATTATTAAACGGAATGATTCAGTAAAACGAGAAAGAAAGAATGGAGACTTCTGCAGATCTAATGTTATGATTTATATATTTATTTACCTTTTCTTAACGCACATAAATCAATGTCATTAGAACTTTTTATACGCACGTTGTAAAGTAATTACACTTGAGTCCCGAAAACTCAACACTCGATCACCCGACAGTCCGGATAACTCGGCCACATCCTTGCAGGTCTAGAAAATACCACATGCAGACGATACCGAGCAAGATATTATGTCAAATGCAGAAATTATCGCTTCTGACAGTTAGAGAAAGGGCCGTATTGTCGTCCCAAAATAATCGTGTATATAAAATTTCAGCTCCAATGAGCGCTTTAAAATGTATTTTATTAACGATTGAAAATTTGAAAAAGGCATAGGGAGATTGTGAACTAATAGCAGGAATTGAATAAACATATTCACTTACGGAGTTTTTTTGTTCCATAAAAGGAAATATCAAAGTTTTTTTACAACGTTTATTGCACGGTTTCATTGCGCGCACCATTAATTTAGCGCAAAACATCGAGTCCATACCAATGTTCTTTAGACTGTGTTCCACGGAACTCTGGGGTTCCATAAGGCATACCCAGGGGTTCCACGAGTCACAATTAAAAAAATAGAAAATAATCTTACAAATATGTGTGCAAAATTCTTATTTCTATGAAGTTTGTATAATTACAAGTATCTAAAACTCATCCGAAAATTAAAACTGAAAATTTTATTTATATATAATAAATTTTATTTTTCAACGCTTTTTAAACTTTTGTTATAATATAATAAAAGAATATTAAAATGTTTTATCTTTTTATATACACTGGTGTGCAAAAATTAAGGACGAAGTCGAAAAATTAGCATATCAGCTGAACGAAGAGGCAGAGCGGACAGAAAGACCAATCAGGAGATTAAGTGAGGTGATGTACGGTAGCACATGCGCAGATATGCAGGTAGACGTAATGGGGGAGTGTCTGAGTAGTAAAGCATGTTGTCGGTGTAAGATTAGTATTTCTGGCAAAGATATTGCACACCGTATAGCAGTTAAAATCACACCGAGTTGCTGCCTCAGCGAGAAATGGCGAATAATCAATCTGTTAGACGACATCTGGATGCTTTTACCCGAGGTCGAATCATTGGGAAGTTGGAGGAAGGTCGCAGTGTGACAAGTGTGGCTGCAGAGTTCGGAATTGCTCACAGCATCGTTTCACGACTTTGGAGGCAATTTCAAATTACACGAACAGCTATCCAGGGGTTCAGTAGTGGTCGTCCACGAGGAACCACACCCGCAGATGACCGGTATATTGCCTTACAGGCCACAAGAAACAGGCGGCAGACAGCGGGAGAAATCGCTAGATACACGACACAGGCGACTGGACGACCGATATCGCGTTTTACCGTGGCCAGAAGACTGCACGGTAGTGGTCTGTTTGCACGACGCCCTGTACGGTGTGTACCTCTAACGCCTGCCCATCGGAGAAGGCGTTCTCTGTGGTGGCGGGAATACCGGAATTGGAGAGACAATGAATGGGGACGAGTACTCTTTACAGATGAGAGTAGATTCAGTCTGAGTAGCGATTCTCATCGCATACTCATCTGGAGAGAGCGGGGAAGCCGCAATCATCCCTCGAACATCATTGAAAGGGACAGGTATGGAGGTGGCGGTGTTCTCGTTTGGGAAGGCATCATGCTTGTTAGTCGTACAGACCTTCACATCTTCGATGCAGGTTCAGTCAACGGGACCCGTTATTGTAACGAGATTCTTCTTCCATATGTGCGTCTTTTTAGAGGCGCTATGGGTCCGCAGTTCCTTTTCATGGACGACAATGCACCATGTCATCGCACAGTAGCTGCCGAACAGCTCTTAGAGAGTGAGGATATTGAACGTATGGATTGGTCGGCACGATCTCCGGATCTCAATCCCATCGAGCATGTATGGGATTTTCTAGGCAGACGCTTGGCAGCTCGTACCTTACCACCAGTAACGATTCCGGAGCTTCGATTGGCGCTGCAAGACGAATGGGCAGCAATGCCTCAGCAACTCATTGAAACCCTCATTCTCAGCATGGGCAGACGCTGTGAAACCTGCCTAGCAGTCAGGGGAGATCATATCCCCTACTAAAGACCGGATATTTCTTGCTGGACACCCATCACAGGGATGTTTCGGCCTTCAGTCGCATTGCGCTCCATGCTACTTTTTCAATAAAGCTTCTTTTTATCCCTCTGATTTCTCTTTTAGTAAGTGTTGCTTACATTACTCATGTCCTTACGTATTGGGGATCTTACGGTATTAAATGTGTTGATTTGGAATGCTTCTGTACAAAGTTATATTGAAAAAACCGTCTCGTCCTTAATTTTTGCACACCAGTGTATGTGCTTTCCAGTAGATTGTGAATATTCTATTGTTTACAATCTTGGGCCCCACGAGATAACTTTATACTAGTTAATTAACATAGTGTTTTGCATAATTAAATAATTTTCCAATGGAAAATGCACCATTTTGCAATTGTGGAAAACAACATCTATAATGAAGGAGAGGAAACAACTTATCAACAGATTCGACGTTAAAATCTTAATTTAAGCAAGAACAGCTCCTAAATTTTATGCTGCAATTTCATAAAAAATACACAGTATTTCTCTCGCAGTAAAACATTTTATTGCAATTCAGAACATTGTGTTTAAGTGAAATATTTCTGAACGTGAGTGGCTACAAAAACAAAGTATAAAAACAAATCAAAACGCAGAATATGAAATGCGACTGCAGATAAATTCGATAGACATAGACTTCGACAATTTGTGTGAAAAAAAAAGCAAGCACATATCCCAGTTACAAACTATAATGTACGGGTAGGTGACACTTGGATCACAAATTGACATTATTAATGAGTAAATTACATTAGAATTTTTTAATATTTTAATGTAATACTTCTTTTATAAGTGCCTTTGAACTCGGTTTTTACCCACTTTAAAAGGTCAGATAAATTCGAAAGTTTGCACACTTGTCAAGGACCGATGACAATATAA
The DNA here is from genome assembly GCA_019973975.1 of Trichonephila clavata. Taxonomy (NCBI): domain Eukaryota; kingdom Metazoa; phylum Arthropoda; class Arachnida; order Araneae; family Nephilidae; genus Trichonephila; species Trichonephila clavata. The sequence continues at coordinate 125,763 of BMAO01020429.1, forward strand.
TAATTTCACAATTTTGTTCCATTGTCTTAATCAGGATCATCAGGAATACCGTTTTCAGATTTGGCGACTAATTCATAATACCATTTCCAGATTTGGCGACTAAAAGATTAAATTACAACCCTAAAAAAGCGAGAAAATGTGCGTCAGCAATTTCTTACCATAATATAAACAACTATTGAGTTTTTCTGAAAATGGAAATAAGACTCGTGCATGTAAAGTCTGTTTTTCTAAATTCTCTTTTTGGACCTGTGGAATGAAACATCATTCATTGTTTCATTTTACCAAAACAGCCGAGAATTGATTCAGAGGTCACCGAATTATTGTAAGTTTCCGAGAAAATATTGAACAACTCTTTTTAGTGAAAAATATCATTGACTTAACACCTTCTTTCGCATGAAATATTTCAAACAGCTCTTACAGATTTCCTTCGGTTGGATGATCCTACATTTTGCAAACCAGGGCATATCGACGCACTGATAGGATGCTAATGGGTATTCCAGATTCTAAAAAGTGACGCATTTAAGATTAATTCATCAATGAACAAATGATAGTTTGAAAAACCAAAAATGCATGTTTTTACTGTAGATCGAACGAAAAAATAAAAATAAATTACAGTTTTAAAAAAACTAAAAAACAAGCTTTTATGGTTAATCGAGCTGAAAAGTAAAAAAAAAAAAAAAATTAATATAAGAATAAAATGATTGATGTCACTGGGGGGTAAAAGCGTGGGGTGCTTTGTACTACATTTTTACACTAACTCAGCATTTCGGAATAGAACTAGTAAGTGTGGTGAATATACTGCGTGTGTGTGGTGTTATAATATAATAATAATTATTATTATATTCTGGAGCCCTAAAATTATCTTTTCCTGGATTTATTGGTAACAATAACTTTCAACAATAAACTTAACAATCTTTAACAAATTAAACCATTACATTAATTAGACTGAAACTAAAGAGAATTCTAATATTCGAGATAAAAATCCTAGTAAACAACGGCAATCTAGTACGCCGAAGCCAAGGATTACAAGAAAACATCAGCACATCTAGTTATGCTGAAGCCAAGTTCAAGATTTTTCTGAGACAGAATCCGTTACATTTGGTTTCTATCGAGATAGACCACGTGGGTTCTGAGGGAGGTGTCAACCACTCTCCACCCACTCAGACCACCCGGTCCATAATTCACAACAGTAAGAAATTAGAACTATTGATATAGAGCACCTCAGGCTTTTACCCCAATGTCATTAATTTTCTCGTTTATCATTTTATTCTTACATTAAGAATTTTTTTTAAAAACTTTTTAGCTCGATTAACCATAAAAGCGTGTTTTTAATTTTTTTAAACTATAATATATTAAATATTGAACCAATTAAAGAAACATAAATAATATAATTCTTTTTAAAGAAAACTACAACAAAAAATTAACTAATTTGTGTGTGTGTGTTTATAAAAAAATTCCACTTTTTAATAAAACTATATAAAGTTTAAGTTTGTACACTTTGTTTGCCTTTAAATAATCTATATAAATATAAGAAAACACTTTAAAAACACTTCTTACAAACCAATGTTTACGGACCAACAAAATGTAAGAAAAATTACAGGAAAAATAGTCTTAGAATTCATGAATTTTACATGACACTCTCTCTTCAATGTCCTTCACTTTACTACTCTTTAACCCCTGTAATTTATGCGGTGCTAAAGGAAAGTAAGAAATAATTTAAATATTCAAGATTCTTCTCCGAATGTCCAAGTATTTGTGATCAAAATAAATCTGCATGCTTAGAATTTGAATAATAACTTAAAATTCTGGAGGAGTTGGTTCTTGTTTATCAAAACAGAGAAGAGATTAATGAAATAATTCTTAATTTTTTTTTGAGCTGCCACTTGATTAAGATAAAAGAATGTCGGACATTTTTTTAAAGAAAATACTAAAGAACATTATTGTAGAATCAGAATCTATAAATAATAAAAAGGAACTCCTGGTAAACTTTAAAAGAAAACTTGAAATGAAAATTAATTGATTTGTGTGAGTAAGTTCTTGATTTTGAATCAAGTGATTACAAGTAAAATTGTATTCGTAAAAGGGCTTAAAATTGAATTATATTAAGTTAAGAATCCATTTATACGTTTATTCAAATACCGTAATTTTAAGAGTTGTTTAATATTCTTTACACAGTTTTAATTTTATCTTTAAGTAAGTAGTATAAAACTCTTCTTAATTAATTTCTAAAATCAAAAAAGTTGTTGAGATCATCTGTAAGAAAAATATATATTTTTTTTGATGAGTGCTTTTTTACATACATTTGAAAGACTTGTTTACTTTTTATACACATCTATTTTAATCTCGTATTTAAAACATATATCTCTATATTTACTATGACCATATAAGTAGAAAGGGACTTTTCATAAAGTTACAAAAACTCTATATTATAACTTAAAGGTAAATAATTTCATTTTTATAAATCAATTTAAAATTTTATATAAGGAATCTTTGCTGTAAGAAATACAGCAACAAATGTTTCCTTTATAAAAATATTTTTTTTTCTTTGAAGATAATCACGGATTTTTCCAGTGTAGACAGTCATTCAAATGGCTTATCAGTATTTAAATTTTTCTGACACAAATTACTACACATTAATTTAAATCAATATTTAAAATCAAATTTCCTGTACCTCAGAATTGTATATTATATTCACCTTTCTATCTATCTGATTCGTGATCTACGAAATAAATTTGTTGTGAATGAATATTTTTCTTTTTCAATTACATTAAAGTGAAAATAATTTTTTTTTAAAAAATCGACTCAGGAAAAATCGAATTATTAGAGTGTTATGACATAACAAATTTCCCGTTCTTTTTTAAAAAGTATATTTATATTCTAACAACGTCAGGAACTGACTGATAATAACTACTTGTCACTTGTTAAATATTCCAACCACAAAAAAAGAACAATATTCCAACTCCATTTTGTCCGCCATCAGCAAATAAATCGCCTATTTTGTCGGATGACATGGCGGGAAAAAAAGGAAAGAGAGAGTCCGTCATTCTATATGAAGTTCCACGTTTCACCAATAGATGGCGCGGTTAGTGAAGGTCGTTCCAAGGATATAATTCTTTTCATGGGCGTGTGAAAAGATGTTAATTTCATCCGATTTCTTTTAGCGAAGGAGAGAGTATTATTATTTTTCATTCCCGTTTTTCTTTAGTCTGGTTCACTTCACAACATGGGCGTGCCATGAGAGGAAAAACAAGTTGTGTTTCTTTCAAAGTGCATTTGTAATTTACAAGTTAAGAATAACTTTGTTAATGAAAGGATCTTGTGTTTTGCTGGAATGCTTCTCTTAATGAGAGTGAAGGGGGGGGGGGAGAGAAAGAACGAAATGCATTATTTTCCCAAAAAGTAGTATCATGAATAGAAAGTTTTTAGATCTCTTGGTTTTAAACTTAGCGAAGTATAATTTATTTTCTAGAGTTATTTTTATTCTGATTGTTTTTGAACCGACTTCTAATATTTTGAAAAGGAAAATGAATGGAAGTTCCTAAATTATGGAAAATTTATCTTTTTATTCGCCACGTATTTCCTACAAAAAAAAAAAAAATTCTTCCATTTTTTTTTAAGTGCTAGTCGGATATTTTTTTCTGCTTGAGTTATTTTTCTCCTCTAAAAGCTGGAAGGGGGAGGGGAGTAATATTCTCTTTATTTTTGAGATGATTAAATAAACAGTTATAAATATTTTTTTTCTTGCAAGATTATTTGTGAAAAATTGTTTCTTCTTCTTATTTTTTTTTTACAGTATTTTGTTTAAAATTCTTTCTTAACATCTTTTATCCATGACAACTCATTGTTTTCAATGATTTATCATCAACCACTATTTGACATAAATTGTATAATTTGCTTAAAATAAGTAAATAATGCAATTTCTTGGTATGTCACGCAATTTTTACAAAACATAACTGTCAAATATGTTGGTAAAATTAAAACTATCACATAAAATTTTTTGTATTTTTAAGGACTTTGTTGATTAACGAAAATGGCAGTATGCTTTTGATAGTACCAAGCGATTTCTAATTTATTAATCTTCAGAAAATTTCTACACACACACACACCCAACTTAAATAATCTAATCTAATTCAATTGTAAACAATTTGTTGGAATATAGCAAGTTAGTAAATATTGAAGTACAGTGATCGCAGCAATACAATAGCAAATTCGTAAGCTTAAAATTAAATTTGTAAGCTTATATATATATATATATATTCCTCACACACACATATATGCCGGTTTTTTTTTTTTTTGTATTTATAAATTAAACCTGCTTAAAACTTTCAAATCTTTTCTGAAATTAATAAAATATTTAAAAAATGTTTTAAGTTTAACAAAAATAATTAAAATGAAAATGTGTATAATGTACATGAAATGCACGACAAATTTTATCATTTCAATTCGATTTTGTAATTGTTTTCGAAAAGGAAAGATGAATAAGGCAACTTTTGCGAAAAATAGATTTGTGAATTGAGAAATTCAGATAGTGAAACAATTGTAGGAATTTTTATCCAGCTTGCAAAAAAGGCAAAAAATTAAATACTCAAGGAAGAATTCCTTATGCTTAATTTTTAATTTTATTTTATACACCCATTATTTTATAATGAATGATTACGAAACTTGTAAGCTTGTAGTAGCACTACTTGTTACCAAGGCCTTACATTTTGTGTTTCGTAAACGCAAATGTGAATTTTACAGCATTTAAAGCAGATGTGCTCCAACACGATTTCCTCTGTTTATTTCTGAATTTTCAAGTTACGATATTTTTAACGCGGGGATAAGCAACTAGCGGCCCGTGAAGGGTTTTTTGCAGTCCGTCTAGATCAGAGAGGTACTGAACCTTTTTTTTTCTGCCGGGCCGCAGACATATGATGGCTATTTCACGCGGGCCACAACATGAGGATTAATGGAGGGGGGTTAGAGAAATGCTTGAAGTTATCCGACTATCCCAAACTGTGAATTTTGCCAAAAATTAACAATTTTTTTTATGATTTTATTTTACGGGCCATCTTATTAGCTTTATAAAAATACCGAGTCTATCATTTTCCGTTTAATAAAACAAAAACTACAAGTGTTTTAGAAAAAGCAGATGCCATTACTTTAAGCAAAATGTCATACTTTAAAACGCGTTTTATTCGAAATGTATGTGTTTTTTTTAAATACTCAAACGGAGACAGCGCGATTGCTCAAACAATTTTGAAAATAATTAACTGAAATTTCTTTTGTATGTTCTGTATAATAGCGGAAGTGTTTTAACCTTCAGATTTATCAATCACTGTTTTATTACAAAATTTACAGTCCCTTATGTGAATATAATCACTGTCTTTTTAAGCATTTTCATATAGTAACCGAGATAAAGTGCTCTAATTTTTGTAAAAAAGAAAATATCTCTTATCCTGAAGGTCATTTCAAAATCGAATAATATAGCAACACATTAGATTGAAAAAATTGAAAATTTGTTCATAAACCTTTGGTGCAGAATGGGCCGCGTTTATGCTATTTTTTGTCAATTTTTATCTATTTTTTCCCATTTTAGTAATAACAATTTCTTTTTCTCTTCTTAATTTTAGCACATTTTTCTTAAAATGCACTAAACAAATTTAAAAATAACAAAAAAATCCCCATATCTCCTTTTTTTTTTAAAAAAAAAGTTGTCGCAACCAGTCGGATACCTTAAGGCCAAGATAACATGGAAAATTTAAAATGTGTGGATTGATCAAAGTACTTAAACTCCTAGTTTGCTTTTCTATTTATTTACTTTTATATTTATTTTATTTTTGTCACCGAATATTTCTAAATTGGAAACATGAAAGAATCACTCCTTCAGAATTTCTGCATCAGTAAACGGTTGCATATGATTTACAAAGACAAAACAAATTTCATAGGGTATCTTTGTTATCGTTGTGATATTACCACTGACAAAAAACTTTTTTGTTGTTGTAAAGATTTTTCAAGAAAGCCTATTTATCATCTCTTGAAAAGTGTCATTGAACGATTCCTGTCTATTGGTATTTTTATATAATTTCATGACAAATCAAACAATCACTGAACCATGCTTGGTTTTCACCACAAAATAGTCACCTTCCCAATCGCCTTGAAACAATCTATTTTCGAATATTTTTCACTTGCAAGATATGAAAGATAGTTGAAAATTAGTTCCATTCATTAAATGGTAGCTACTCCACTGTTGTCTATTATCACTAATCAAAAAAAAATATCAATTCGTACCCATACGACATTGACAGCCAAAAGTAAAAATGATATATTTGATTTTTTTAACAAAGAATTTCCCACTAAATTTTCACAAATAAATGAATTTCTCAGAGCAATGGGCCATGACCGGGCCACTTAAAAAGGCACCTGTGGGCAGCAGGTTGAGTATCGCTGGTCTAGATAGACTGAAATAAAATTGTTAGAAAATATTCTCTATATTTGAGTCAACATGTATTTGTGAGCGAAGTTTATTACAGGAAGCTCAACTAGAGCAAATACAGATCCAAAATGGATGACCTTAACTTGCAGGCTGAGATAAAAATTTCAACAACTAATCGCACTCCTTGTTTAAAAAAAAATTGTAGATAAGTGTGATAGGCTCATTTATTTAAAAAAACGCGGTGCTTTTCAAACTTTCAATTTTAGCAACCCAAAATTCAATCATAATTTTCATCTCGTTACCCCCCCCCCCCGTACGTTAACAATATTATACTTTGACACTAAAGCTACAATACGAATTCAATCTCAAATGTGCCATTGGCGTAGAAGATATCCAATGTACTCACTCAGCCAATGTATTCTGCCTTGAACGTAAAAACGTCTTTCCTAATTACGATCTTTCCTGAGCACTGGTATCCGTAAAATTATTCCGAAAGCTTTGGAATGCAATACAATGACCTTGACAGTGTTTAGAAATAATTTACTTTTTTCACAGAATTTGCTTATTTACCCCCCCCCCAATACACCATATACGCGTGCCTACATGGAATACGATGGCATTGGGGAGCGAATAGTGTAACTTTTAATCAATTGTTGAGAGTTCATTACAAACCGTACAAATTATCAAGTTAAATGTTAAATTTTGTATATTATTTTATATATGACAAACCCATAGGGGTCACCAGTAATTATTAAACTTGTTCCTAACATAGTCTTGTTAAATTAATTATCAAATACATTGTGCAGTATTGATACAATTATAAGTGTATTATATCACTGTAAATATGTATTTTATTTTTTATTACATCAGAATGTATTTTGTTTACTTTCAGTAAATTAATAATTCTTTTTAAATAATCTTTTGTTTTTTATTTTTCAATATGCTCACGCCCTCCTCTTAGGGTTGTCACGCCGACCTAGGGGGGGAGCGCCCCACAGTTTGAGAAACGCTGCATTAAACTGATTCTAAAATTAAATGTGCTTGCAGCTATAGATATGAAATATATTATATTAGCACAATAAAAAAATACATTCTCAATATAACTGTCAATATTTTATTTAACATAAATTTATACATTTTTATATGGTACAATGTACAATCCATACTTTTTCTGAGATGTAAAGTTAACGGGAGATTGTACGATTTACTCAAAATTTTTTAATTTAATGATTTTCATAATTCTTTTGGTTGCTTCCTGTGTGTAAGTATGATGTAAATCAGATTTTGTGCTCAAAATTTCATAAAAAACCTAACCATTTAATTTTTTAAGGAAAAAACTTGAAACTTATGAAGTGATTTTAAAATGTTACTCCTCCTACAAAAATTAACGTACATATATGAAATTTGATTTACAAGTACGTGAAACTATGCATAACAAAAGTTGGTATTGGTTTTGCGATAACTTGATTGGTATTCCTAGGACACTTCTTTTTATGAATGCTTATTGAAAATTCCTTAAACAGTGTGTAAATTCTTAACTCAATTATTTTTAAAAAAATAATTGATTTGATTGAAAAATGCATACTAGCTTTTAGTTAATGTATTATTGGCAACAAGTGAAAAAAATTCTAAGTATTAGGCACGATAGAAAAAAAAGCCTTAGCATTTTAAATGAAGACAAACTAGTTATTTCATCTTTCCGAGATAAGTCAGTTTAAAATTTTGTTTTGCCTTTGGAATGTGAATAAAAACAAACGTAAAAGTTATCACAACTCTTCGTTTTTTAAACTTAAAGCTTTCAGATTTAGTGAGGTTGTAGAAAAGTATATAAAAAATAATTTAGGCTAAGAAAATTAGATTTGATTTTTTGACCTATTTTTATCAATTGAATTGTACTGTGTCCCCTTAATTTATGAATGCAATTATTTTTAAAAGGTGAGGACTTTCGTTATCCTCCGCAAACTCAATGCCATCCTCGAGACAAAAAAAGTTGCCCACCCCTGGTCTTATGTGTTTGAAAAAAAAAAGATCTGTAAAAGGGGTTTTCTTGCGATGTACTGCTTAACACAGGAAAACGAGAGAATCTCAATTGATAAAAAAAAAAAAAAAAAAAAAAAAAAAACTGTAATACGCAAACACACGTGATAGGCAGGACTGAATGATAATCGCGTAAGTCGGGGTATAAATTCGCATATAAATAAATACACATAAATTATTTTAGTTGGGTGAGTGAATATAAACATCCCACTGTTCAGCTACACGAGGGTTTTTGGGGACGGTCCGCGTAATTTTGAACCATGGTCAAGTGACGCGGACGACACCTGAGCTGGCACCTCCCTCTCCTAATTACCTCACCACACCACGGGAGGACGTTTGAGCTCTCGACAGATTTAACGTGCATCGCTCCCCTACACAGCGGGTCTTCAGTGGTACTGGGATCGAACTCATGACATGCTAGGTACGATCCGATGCCTAGACCACTTGGCTACCACGGCAACTATGTTTTACGCGGCTTTTAGTTGGGACCGGAGATGAAAGAAAATAATAATTTAAAAAAAAGTTTAGTAAAATCTCAGATGACACGAATACAAATTCGCAAATTGAAATTATTTTGATATAGAAGGTTTCATAATATCTAACGATATAGTCTGCTGCACAAAGAGTCTTTTCACTCTCGCAAAATTTCCTCGTAGCATGCTAATAATTTTTTTTATTCCTTGTTTTGTTTAAAAAATACGATCTTGTTTGGAGTCCAGGTTTTCTAAAATTTGTAACCCTTTTTCAATTAAATGGAGGCCTTCTGTGAAGTTCCCAACTTTCATTCGATCTTCTGATTGAATTGGGGTTAAAGACTCAATTTCTTCAAGGCCTGGCTCTTGCTCTTTATTCTATGACTATTGAGCTCATCAATTGTAAACTCTTGATTAGGAGATACACTCGGTAGACAAGAAATAAATGATACAAAATTATGGCTAAGCATTGATTCCGCGCGATGCTTCCTAACATGTACGTTAACTGAACGGGAAGCAAAGAGGGAGTAATCGAGTTGTGCAACGCTCAAACAAAAGATGAATCGACGGGATTTGGTAATCGCATAACTCCGGGTTCGTATAAGTCGAGGTAGTGTTCGTCGAGGTGTTACAGAAAATCAATTTTTCGCAAAAATGTCACAAATGGATAATATTTTTATGATAGATAATATTGTAGTGCAATAGAGGACATATATAGATAATATTGTAATGCTATAGAAGACATATATATGTATATACAGTCGACTCTCGATAATTCGAAGTTGTAGGGACCAATGAAAAACTTCGAATTATGAAGAATTCGAATTATCAAGAGGGTAGGAAAAAAATTCCTATAAAATACACGAAGACAATTTTTTTTCTAACACGTTTAAATTTGAAACTACGTAATAAAACAACAATTGCACATATGTGTAAAATTATTTTAAAGTGTTTTTAAAAAGTTCATATTATGCAGTATAAATATTATACATAAGTTAAAAGTCCTGTATTAAAAGAATACATTATGTATTAAAAACAACTATTAAGAATACATACTGTACATAATAAAAATTCTTTGATTAAAAAATCTTTTTGTTGTTGTTGTTGTTTTTGTTTTGTGGCATTCAATTTAACTTTGTCGATAGGTTTTTCTAGAATAAATGAAACTGGAAATCGTCCGCAGCAACATGATTTTGAAGGGAAAAGTTGCGTAGTTTGTTGAGTGACACTTTAGCTTCTGTCAGAGTTATTGGAGTCAACTCCGATGGCCATCAAAGGGGCTACGTTACAGGGGAAGACAAGCAGAGACAATACAACACAAAACATGTAAGCTACAACTTGTTTTCCACAGGACTCTAAATGATAGTGAGTGTTCGAATTGTCGTGAGTTTTATAAGACCCCTTTGAATTATCGCGTTTTGTATTCTGGCCAGCCATAGATTTTACTTCGAAATATTGAGTGTACCAAAACGTATTGTTTTAGTTCGAAATATCAAGAGTTTTTCTAGGGGCAGAGCATATAATTCGAATTAGAGAGAGGTCGTATTATCGAAGGTTTGAATTAGTGAGAGTCGCGTGACTGTATATATATCTTATCTGCAATGATTTATAACTGCTGAAAAGAACAAATATTGACCACAATCACTTTCATAAATAAATAATATTCAATACTACACGTGTTTTCACCAAAACTGTTTAAAATTTATTTATAATTTTTATGTTTACAACCTATCTTCCATGTGACATCCAGCTATATAATTCCGAGCCATTTTTTTCGTACAGCATCGAATTGATATTCCACTCACAAAATACTGCAAGAACTTTGAAACAGAAAGAAGAATAAGGTTCAATCTTCGATTAAATGGTAAACACGAATAAACAGATCTATTCAATAGTTCTTTTGAAACTTTTATTTTCTTGTCCTGTAGCAAATTCCAATACAAGAAATGCTCTTAGAAAAGAGTGATTCCTATTTTGCTTTTCAACAATCATCCTTTCTAATTCAAACTCTGTTATATTTATTTACTAAATTTTATTATTCGATTTGTATGTTAAAACCTTCGAGATAGTCTTAATTTAGCTATTAAATAGTGTTTATATTGAAATTTACCGTATATTCCGGTGTTTGACTCGCATCTACAATTTCCAACAGCATTTTTTAAACTTTTAGGTGTATATAACGCTTATTCTTATTTTTTCTTGAGAATCTTAGTTTGAGATATGTTCACGTTCCATCTAACAGATAATACGAAAATATGATGACATGGTGCAACAGAGGAATGACAGTTATCCAGGCGGATGAAAGTCCATTAGTTCAACCTTTAGATCAGGGGTGGGCAGACTTTTCCAGAGTACGGGCTACTTCTAATTTTTTCAAGGAGTTGTGGTCCACCCAGTGCTAGTAGCGCACACAAGGGCGGAGGAGGGGTCCACGGGCCCGGACCCTCCCTCATAACTCTTCATTTCCCCCCCGATTCATTATAGTCCCATGTATATACTATGTAAAATAAGTATTTGATATTAGTAATTTTTTTTATTTATTTATGTTAATTATTTATTCAGTAATTTATTTTTTGCTGTTTATTGTCCCCAACAATCGACAAAACATCAAAAAAATATCTTTGGCTGCGTATTGGGGTGTGATACCCCCTTCCCTTTAAAAGTTATTGTGTATGCTACTGCCCAATGTCATAGGTGTGGTGTGTGAGGAAAAGGTTATTATTATAACTTAATAATAAGTAAGGAATATGCACTTATATATATACACCTACAGAAATAAAATAAAAAAACAACACTTTTAAAACCGCGTTTAAAGCAAAACGCAAGATACAAACTTTTTACTGATGGCTTCAATATAGTTATATCTAATGATACATTTATGAAACAATTCAAAATACATAAAAAAAAAAATTCATCTAAAGTTAGTTTGTTGTTATAATCAGTAGGCTTAGTCTGCGTATTGTCAGCCAATCTTGAATTTTCCGCTTATAATTACTAACTGGTAACAAACCATTCAAAGCAAAAGATGGAATATGAAGATGTTAGAAGGTGGAAAAACATTTACAAAAGAAGCCGAAAGTGCATAAGGAGAAATATGATTTTTACCTGCTTATCTTTTCTTTATTTTTAAAGCTATATTTGCCGTATAACGCACACCCGTAAATTTTCATTTTATTTTTAAAAGTGCACGTTTTACGCCGGAATATACGGCATTTATATTGCTATTGAGATTATATACTTGTTCAATGTATATGAAATAACATATGGAAATTTGAGGTATAACAACGTTAAATCGTGCATACATTTAAAAAATACCAGTCACTCTTGTCTGACAATTTAATATAGAAAAACAAACTGTCGGAGCACTTTAGCGCCAATTTTTTCTGCCCATGTCGCCAAAGAGTGAATTGAATTCCACTTTTCTTTTTCCACTTCTACTTTCACTTTCAGGAAATACGTCACCACGAGTGAAAAAACTATAACATATCCTTCCCGTTTGACATATGATGGGAAAATTACGGTCCGTGGGTCATGTTTGACCCACCTAGAAGCTCTATCCGGTCTACATTAGTTTTGGAATAACAACGCAGAAATTTTTAATTTCAATTTCAAAGTATTAAAAATAACTTAAAGGCGTTTTTAATTTTTTTTCATAATTTACGATAATTCCCTTAGAAATTTAGATATTTTTTTAATAAATATAAAGTTTTGAGAATTTTGTAGAAATTTATTTACAACCTGTGTGTTGTATTAGTTAAAAATTGAAACCCGTTCAAATAAATATGCGCAAAATTATTAAAATACATTTACTTGTCTTATAGTATTCAGATTCATAAAAATTGGGAAAAGAAATAGAAATTCAGTTATAGCTTCATTTATTTATAAGTATTAAACATTTTTAATATGTACTATTTTGGAATATTTATTGCTTTTTATAATAAGTTACATTGAATCACCATTTTTTTTTCGCCTTTAAACTTAAGATGTTATTGCATTTCACTGCATGAAAAATGAAATTAGCTTATGACTTAAATCAAATATTTTTTGATTTACATAATTTATTCTCATTGAATTAAATGAGCTAATTCCTACAAAATTTCTAACATCTGTGTGTAATTGTAAGAACCTAATTATTCGGTTGTATAATATACATGATTTATTGGGAGAAGGATAATCCTTTATTATGTCCTTTTTAATAGAATATATTTTAATGATATTATATAAATCTCAATAATTTCATACTAAAATAAGTTTAATCCTCTTAAAAATAATTCTGAATCTGAATAAATACATGAATCCATTTTACAAGCATAAACATCTATAAGGCTTAATATAAAGTTTTACTAAATTTACCACTCATTTTTATCGTCTCAACTAAAAAAAACTATGAATAATTCTTTAATAATATAAAGGCTAAACGCAATAACCTTGGTTAGTATTAATACCATGCATTTATTGTTTTCAAAAATTCCACGATAATTCCAAGTTTATATTTTCGTGATCTAAATTCGAATCAAAAACTTCAGATAAAACTACGTTACATTTTGACTGCTTTTAATTCATTCAAAAAAAAAGATAAATTTTAATATCCATTGTATTCGGAAAATAACAATCGAAACATAAATCAACATTTAGATTACTCTGGAGAATACTTAACATTCCGTATGTCATAGCTTCTCAATGTCATTAAAATTTGTATTTTATTTGTTCTTTTTCAGGTTATTGTTATTTCTATCGAACTATATTTTCCTATTGATCATTCAAAAAAAAAAAAAAACATGGTTGAGCCCAAACGATAATGGTCTCAAAGTGAACAAATAAATTTTATGAGAATTATTAAATGAAAAAGGCTTAACTTTGGCTTAAAGAAAGCTTCATTATGAAAAATAATCATTCAATTTTTTGTTTTTGCGAGACAATAAAAGTAAGATTATAATTTCTACACCTATTCTTATTTAAAAAATTTAATATTTTAAAGCATTTGATAATTTTAACATTTTACTTATTTTATTATTGATTAAAAATTTTAATTACTTTATTTTTCGATTTTATGATTTCGTAGACGATAATTATTTCCTCTTAATTATTTTGTAACTAAAGAATTATTAAAGAAAGAATTATTTTATAATTAAAGAATTATTAAGGAAATAATTATTTAATAATTAAAGAATTACTTTAAAATTGAAGAACTATTTAAGAAAGAATAATTTAATAAAGAATTATTTTATTTGCTTTGTAAGAAAAATAGTAATAAATTACTCAAGAAAATATAAATTTGTCGTCATAAATTACTTCATAAAATAAATTAATGTACACAATTTATTCCCGCTTCTTTCTCCTCAAACCAGTTACTATAGTTGTTAAGTCATGGTCACGAACTTGTGGTCGGGGTCGTCAAATAGTGTGTTCGTATCCCAACGCCACTGAAGATCCATCATGCGGAAAAACTGATGCATGTTAAATCTCTCGAGGCTCAGAAGTCCTCACGTTGGTGTGGTGTGGAAGTTAGAGCTCGGTGTGCCAACTCAGGTGTTGTGCTCCTCCTTAGACGGAGGATCAAAATTTCGATCACCAATAACCTTAGAGTAGCTTCAAAGTGTGATGCTGTTGAAAAAGCAAATCCAGTAAGCACTTAAATTTCTTCGAAGTATTTCACAAAATAAATTAATTTTTGCAAGTTATTCTATAAAATTATTTAAATATCCTAAATTATTTCATACAATAAGAAAAAAAATTTCGCAGATTATTTCATGGAATATAAATGCATTCTCGTAAATTATTTCATATAATAAGGAAATACAATTTTCACAAATTATTTCATGGAATAAAAAAAATTAAATATTTAAATAACTACATGTATGGAATAAAATATAAAATATTTCAATAATTAAAATATAATAAATTTTTGATAAACATACTAAATACTTAAATATATATATAAAAATATTTAAAAATATATAAGAAAGATTTAAATATATGGAATAATAAAATAAATAAATTCATAATTTTCAAAAATTATTCCATTGTCGAATTCTTGATTAAATAAGTTAATTATTTCCTTAAAAATTTATCACTTATAGATCACATATTCTCTTTTAACATTTATTTAAAATAGTATTTTTCCTAGATAATAAGAATATGTCGTCATTTGTTGCCACAAATCCATTCAAAATCCATCCAATACTCAAGCCAGGAAAAACGAAGAGTTGCTATTGCTCTATTCATGATTAAAAAAAGGGAAAAAGAAAACAATAAAAGCATCCGAAGAGTTATCCACGTGCCTTCTATGAATGGGAAAGGTCGAAAAATTCAAAAGCCCAAAAGATTATTAACACAGTTTTCTAGAGGTCATTGTTCTTGAACAGATAGACACACGTGTTCGACTTTTCGAGCATACGATTTTCAATTTTCGAAGAAATAGAAGCTTGAACAATGAAGAATGAGGATGTGGTCAACTTCTTTGTGAAAAACAAATACAAAATTTAAAATTGTTCAGAAGGAATGTAAATGGAATTGAAGCATTCTATTTTATATAAATGAAATTATTCGTGTTTTGAGAGTAAAAATAAATAATTTTTTATAGCTGCATAATATATAATATTTTATTATTGATCTTTTGGATGAAATCTACCTTTTTCCACGAAATGGTTTTTTAAAAAGCTTTTACACAATAAGAAAAAATTTGTTTTTGTTGACCTTAGTAATTTATTTAACAAAATATTTTTAATAAGTAAAAATAAAGCTATTAAAGTAAAAATATAATTTAATATTTTCAAAGTTTCTTTTTTTAGGCATAAACAATTACATTTTCTTGGAGATCTTTTAGATATTATAAAGTTTTATTGGCAAAAACAATACACTTTTCCTCAGACATTTCATTACCAATAAAATAAGAAAAAATATAATCCTTATCATTGATTTAATTTTGAATGTGTGCTTTTTTAACTAAAAAGAAAAGTTAGTTCCAAGAATATATATTTTTATTTCGTATTAAGTAAATCTCTTTCACAAAAAACATATAAATAGCTCATTCGATTAAATTATCTAATCTACTTAAATGGTAAATTAAATTAAACCAAAAAGCTATTAACTTCAAAGCTTGTCACAGTCACACCAACTCGAAATAGAAAGAAAAAAAAATGGCGGAAAAAATACCGTGAGCTAAAATAATTCTAAGATAAAAGCGACGCATCGCTAATGAATGAGAATTTTATTACGAGAATAAAATATTTAACTAGATGACAATGAACTAGAACTGCATATAGTGGCGTGAAAGAAAGTATCGTTTTATAAAACATTCTTTATTATTTATTCTTTCCCATCAGAATAACGACGCTGAAAAGAATCTTTAATATTCATGTTACGAGATGAATAACTTTTACGGTTACAGAGATAAAATCACTGAAAAAAAGCAATGAAGCATAGATAATCAGGCTTATAAAGGTTCTTCTGTCAAACGTGCATAAGTTTCATTATAGTCAAATGGAGGATATGTCCAATAATATCATTTTCATTGTATGATTGCTCTAAAACGTGACTTGAATTCGAATGTTCGTGTAAGCTGTGATAGATATAAACGCATATAAATGTGTATTAATGTTGAACTATTGTGAAATAAGAGCCAAAGGAGACTTGATACGAAGTTGCAGTTATTCTTTTATGTATTTTAGTTTATTTTCTCCCCTAGCATTGTGTAATATTTGTAACTGTTATATTTTCTAAAGAGCAGACGATTTTATCTCTGAAAATACAAAAGCAGCTGAATCGATTTTCTCATCAAAGTTACGCAAAATATTATAGACGATTTTCTTCCATTTATAATCAAATAAATAAATTAGTTTAAATTGTGGTATTTCACTTCATTTCTGTAGTTTTTCTCTTTAGAATAACTAAAGATAAAACTACACAATAAGACAAAAAATGGACTTATGATTAATTTACATAATTTTGAGAATACATATTTTAAAAAAATTCATTTAATTTTATATTACTATGACAGATTTTAAGTGTATTATTTAAGTTTAAAAAGAACCTCAAATGAAACATTGCTTTTTTTTTGTGTGTGAAGAAACGCATTGGAAATTAAACTGGTAGCAATTCAAGAATAATAAATTCCAGAAATGGGAAAATATTTTTGCAACGTGTGTAATTGTTATATTTTCTGAAGAGCAGACGATTTTATCGTCGAAATTACAAAAGCATCTTAATCGATTTTATCATCAAATGTATACAAAATATTACAGACGATTTTCTTCCACTTTAATTAAAATAAATAAAATATCTTAAATTGTAGTATTTCACTTTACTTCTGTAGTTTTTCCCTTTAGAATAACAAAAGATGGAATAACATAATAAAACAAAAAATGGATTTATTATTAATTTACATAATTCATAAAAAAATACTTTTAAAAAGAGGTTCGTTAAATTATTTATTAGTGATAGTGTTTTAGTGATATGTTTTAGTGTATTATTTAAATTTAAAAAAGACATCACATTAAGTGTTGTTATTTTATTTCAAAACTTTTTTGGAATTATACATATTAAATATTAAAATGGTAGCAATTTAAGAAAATAAAATTCTGGAAATTGTAAACTATTTTTGTTATCACGAAGTACATAAGAGAAATTTTGCGAGTAATTTTTACGATCAAACGAAAAGCAGAAAAACTTTTATGAACAAGTAAGTTAATACACAAATATAAATAAATAAGTTGACCTAAATATATAATATGAATAAAAATTGTAACTTACACATTTCCTTCCACTAAGCTAAGTAAATTGTTATCCTGATTTTGATATTTTTTCTACAATAAATACATTAAAAAAAATAAAAACACGTAAATCCATACCAACAAGACATTTAAAGAACTAAATAATGCTAAAGCCATTGAAATCATAAAAATTAAAATGTAAGTTAACATTAGAATAAACTTAAGTAAACCACAGAAAAAAAGAATATGTGGATCAGAAAAAAACTCATAAGATCATTTCAAGATATATACAAGCATTTACAAGAAAAACCGAAATCCCAAAAATTAATAGGACAATGAAGTTCATGAATATTCTAGAAGAAAAAATGAATCAAAAATAAAACCAAACATCCAAAGTAACAGTAGAATTATTTTTTAAAAAGTAAGAAGAAACTTTAGCCTGTTAGGGGAAATAATTATAAGAAAAAGGTTTAATTTACTTAAAATTAAATTAGATTACAATGGATAAAATTCTCTTTATTAAATATTTGAGTAACACAAAAAATTATTCCTCAAACTTGATGAGAATAAGACAATTAAATCACATGTTTACACACCAAAAAAATTCACAAATAAAACATAAAAAAAAGATTTTCTTTTAAAAGGAATAATAACTGAGATTAAATTACAATAATTATGGGTAATTTAAAATACTAAAACAACTGTGTCACACTGAATACAAAACTGCTAATTTAGTACGAATGTTTGCACACATTTCTGAGTAATAATTAAATCTTGACCTAGTTTCATCATCCATAATAACTTCAAAAACATTGAAAGAGTTTTATAAATATGAATTGGTTTGGCAAATGGTACTAAATATATGTTAAATTTTTCTTATCTCATCTCAGAATCTCTCAAGGAAAAGTAAGAAAACTAATTTGTGACAAAACCGAGTTCCTTTTATTTTAAGCAATATTAAAACGTATTAGAAATTCAATATTCCGTTTTCCCAATGATATATTTTTTAAAATACAGAAGAGTGAGCAAAAATATTATTTACTAGCTGGTATACCTGCTCTTCGCTCGGGTGAATTGAAAAATTAAACAATACAGATTGAAGGATAAAGAAGTTTTTAATGAGTTAATTTTACGTGAATTGCAAATTAAACAAAAAAAGCTTTTTGCATATCTCAGTTGAGCAAAAAAACCATATTTGTTAAATTTTAAGTTTGTAGATCTAATAGTTGATAAAAAAGTTTTTTTTATTTATAACGCCCCGTAACTCTCTTGTATGTAGATTTTTGAAAACACTTAACGTAAGCTGATCTCTGCTCAGAAAAAATAACACATTGTTACAAATTTTGTGTAATGGATGCTTAAAATAGTGTAAATAATTTATATCTGGATGTGTAATACGTTAATATTACTTTCTGCTGCATTTATTTTATGTTAAAACTATAATATTCGCAAGCAACGCCGTTCCATACATTATAATGGCGATTCAATGGAAACATAGCGAAATGTTGGCGATAGAGCCAAGTTAGCATCATTTTTGGAGACCACGTTGGCAACTTGGCGATTGATTGAACGGTGTAGAAGTTTCTTTGCTGTAGCGCCACCTGGAGGCTGCAACAAAGAGGATAGCACAAAAGCCTTCTTCACAATAAAATACATATACATGCCAATTTTCATAGTGATCGGTTGAATGGTGTTGGAGTGAAGCGATTTCATATGTACAAACATCCATTTCTATATATATAGATTGATTCATTATCCGAGAGATCTCATTTTCAATAAACAGAATCCGTAGTATGTAGGTACAGATCATTAATACTAGTGTATTGATAACAGCACTTTCCTTTTACTACTCTGACACTCCCTGCAATAAAATGAACTTGTCTGTCTAGCAGGTGAAGCCAAAGCTCTTTTCATCGTGTCCAATCTGTAATTAAAATTTAGAATGGTAAAAATAATAAATATATTCCACAACATCATATTGAAACCGTTTAATTAAAAGCAAATATCTTTGAATGCTAAAAGTTTTGCAAAACGTTCTATGCTTCAAAGCCACTAGTTTTGGTTAAAAAGATTTTTAATAGATTTTCTGGATTCTGTAAACTTTTCTAATAACTAATTTCATTAACAATATATTTTACACAACACATTTTTTTATCTCTCGTTTTTAAAATATATCGAGTAACAATACGTTTTACATTTGTCTATATAACTATTTCTAATATTTAGAAAGCTGAAAGATGTTAACAGACATATGTGTATATCAGGAAGATGAGCTATTTCTCACGTCATTGAAATATTAATTCGAAAAAGATTAAAAAAAACTGTTCTCTAAAAATTTATTTGAGTCTCATTTCTCGTAGTTCGTATTTCTCAAATATATGCGAATTGATGGAATTTTTTAAGGAAAAAAATGTGTGTATAGTGTTTTAGAGTATATATTGCAGGGTTATTCACAATTCTCTCCAAGGTTTCGAAGTGCTACAGTTAAAACAAGTAACGATTCAAGTTTTATTTACATATCTTACAGGTGTTTTGTGTGTGGAACTTCGGTTTACACTGACATACTTTAATGCAATAGTCCAATTCCTGCCACACTCTCACACTTTACTCAATATAATACTGTCAAAGTTATTGACAGTATCCTTTCTATCCTTATATATCCTTTCCTGCAGTTCTGTTACTTCACGTGGCAAAGGGGACACAAAAACTTGTTCTGAGGTAAAAGACCAAGTTGTGCGGATAACATGGAAAGGATAAGACGTGCTGTCAATTTCGTTGATAGTACCGTGTTGAGTGGAGAAGGAACTGGACTATAGCATTGATGCATGCATGTAACCAAGGTTTCATACATAGAAACTAGTTAAGTATGTAAATAAAACTTGAATTGTGTCTGTACTCTTTCAAATGTTCGTTTCTGCTGTATTCGTCTTATTTTTTTTTATTATAGCGCTTAGATACTCTCAAACTCAGTGGCGCAACAGCCCATGAGGGCCAAGGCCTACTGTGCCCATCTCAGTACACGTGACCATTGGGCGCTGGGGTGCTTGAGCAGATGTTCCGATCAGGTGGTCAGCCTGAAGCGAAATCCCCAGTGTTTGGTCCCCAAGTAAGCTTGGTTCTCATTTTATCGACCCACTGATGGGATGAAAGGGCGCTTAGATACACTAGAGGGAATTATGAACAACCCTCTATTGTTGTATGTTATATTATATTAGGCATGTTCGAATGAAAGTGATTCGAAACTTCGTATGCAAACATTTTTCAATGTATTTTCGTGAAACAAACGGGATAGGGAAGTTGTATGTACCACGCACTCGCATGAAGAAACAGATTTGTGATAATTGCTACCGTAAGGATGTGGCATTCATTTAAAAATGGCTGGTATGGATGCAACTGCGTCCAAAAGGGATCAGCAAGCCGTGATAAAGTTTTTAATACTGGAAAGGTGTAAGCCGGAATGGGCCTGAGTAAACAACATTTGTTGCGCTACAGAGATGACGGTGACGACTTTGTGTAGCACATAGTGACAGGGTACCAAACCTGGTGTTACCACTTCTAGCCCTCAGCATTCAATGGAAACATCCCGACTCACAAAGGCCCTAAAAATTCAAAGCTCATCAGTCAGTCGAAAAGGTGATGTTGACGGTCTAATGCAATGCAAGGATACTCAACCTTTTTTTCCTGCTGGGCCGCATACATATGTTAGCCAATTCAACAACATGACGTTGAACGGAAGGGGAGGGGGGGGGGTTGCTTTAAGACTAAAATAACATTAGAAATATAAAATAAGGAAAATTGATCAAAATATTATAAAGCCTTTTGCTTTTTTTTAAATATTATTTTTTTATTTTTGTCACTAACACTAAAGTAAAAGAAAATTTAAGAAACACTCCTTTTCACAATATGACATCAGTAAACGGTTTCGTATGATTACCAATA
Source organism: Trichonephila clavata (assembly GCA_019973975.1). Taxonomy (NCBI): domain Eukaryota; kingdom Metazoa; phylum Arthropoda; class Arachnida; order Araneae; family Nephilidae; genus Trichonephila; species Trichonephila clavata. The sequence goes on from BMAO01020429.1 coordinate 147,338, forward strand.
ATATAACAAATTTATTAGGATGTCTTTGTTGCTACTGTGACATTACCACTGACAAAGCACTTTATTGTTGTTGTTGTTGCAAAGAATATTCAATAAAGCCTATTTATCACTTCTTCAAAGAGGAAAAGTGTCTTTGAATGATTCCTGTTTATTGGTATTTTTTAAATACAGCACTTTCGTGACAAATCAAACAAGTACTGATCCATGTTTGTTTTTCACTACAAAACAGTCAACCTCCAAATCGTTCGATTATTTTGCGCTTACAAGGTATGAAAGATTGTTCAAAATTAGTTCCACCCATAAAATTGTCGCTACTCCACTGTTGTCTGTAATCACTAACTGTAACCGTTACAAATAGAGTAAGTGAGTGAATACTAACGTCGCACTGTGTGAGCGACTTCTATTTAAAATTCCTCCTTCACCGTCCTGCCTATCTAAGGGTATGGGGGGGGGGACAAAGCATCACCAAAAACTTCCATAATAATTATTATTTTATTGCTATTCAAGCACACTAATCAACCACAAGTGAAACTACAACAGGAGTTCCTACGAGAGCAACCTACACTAAGTAAACAACCACAAGTAATCTGGTTAATTTAATCTAATCCAATCTATCTTAGATTATTAATTCTCAATCCACTTATTCATTATAGCGGCAACTCCGTTCTTAACTCAAGTTGTGATAATAAATTAAATCTCACCTACGTATCACCGCAACAGTTCCTCTGCTCCTTCTATCTTACATTTACAAAACCTTGACTTTATACAGTCAAACTAATCTACATATTAAGGTTTCTTCTTGAGGGATGGCTGTGAATTAACTCGAAAGATAGCCCCAAAGTTTCCCCAAGAGGATTAATCAGAAGGTCGCGTATAGATCCGTTTCAAATGTTCAGCTACACGAGGGCTTTTGGCGACGGACCTCGAAATTCTGAACCATGGCCAAGTGACGAGGACGACACTTGAGCTCCAAACCCTTATTTCCTAACTACCACACCACACCAACTGTTCTCGTCAGATTTTACGTGCATCGCTCCCCTACTCGGCGGGTCTTCAGAGGTACTAGGCTCGAACTCAGCGTTACAAATAGAAAAAGAATACCAATTCGCAGCCGTACGGCCTCGACAGTAAAAAAGCAGAATTGAAAAATTTGATTTCTTGTCAAAGAATTTTCCACCAAATATTTAATGCATTGTCTTAAATAAAAGAATTTCTCAGAGCAATGGGTCATGACCGGGCCACTTAAAAAGGCTCGGTGGGCCGCAGGTTGAGTATCGCTGGTCTAATGGGTCAAAGATTTCTCTCCGAAGATGGCGTATAGGTTGCAGTTCTGAACTAGTTCCATGTGATCCACTGATATCATTCTTCGTGTACGGAATTCGTAACCTTCCTAAGCAATGAGACGCCTATCTAAACGCCATGAGTGATTTCTTAAAACAAACTTTACATGCATTTCACTCATTGAATATTTTTGTTTCTATCTCTCTATTTGTCTCATTTCTAACCCTGCGCATCTCATGGATACACACCCCGAAATAACTTTCATTTGAACGCTCCTTATACGTTCTAAAATTTGACGTCAAACAGCTAAAAATACTGAAATAGCAGAAATTTTTGCAACATTCTTCGGTAACCGTCAGATCAGTGCAACTATGTAATTTATAAACGTTGATTTATGATCTCCAAAAACCACAAATTTAACATAAAAATTCCACGTGTAACGATAAAAAAAAATCGAAGGGCACAAATAGATAATTGGGAAATATTACGAAACACATTTGTAATGCCTTCAGTAAAAAAGTGTATCTTAATTGTTCATGAAGTTGACAACAAGTTGCGGAATGCCTCCTAATTTTTTTTCTTTTTTGTTTCTTCACAAATGAAAGATCAAGACAGTACTTGTTCAGTCAAGTATAGGGACACAAAATTACTGTTTACATGCAGCATTTTACCTTGATTTTTTTTATATTTTCCAATACTTGCTTAAGAGCATCCATTGTGGTTTTATTTGTTTTTTGTTTTTGTTTTTTTGCAAGGATTTTCTATGATACAAATGTCCTTTAACCAATCAAATGTTTTTTTGTTAAAAAAAATGAATCCTGTAAAAAAAGTTTAAAAATAAAAAAAAGAAACGTTTAGTAATTAGTCGTGAAAAAATACTCCAAATTGATATAAAAAGTACCATAAGATTCCCAAGACACACAAGAAAATAAAAAAAAAAAAAATCCACAAAAAAGTCCAATGTTTGAAAAAAAACTTTATATAAAAAAAAAATTGCATTGAGCAGACACAATTAGACAGTAGATCGAAGATTGGCAAGAAAAAGCCAACCTTAATACAGCCTGTCGTTCACGTCACTTGATCGAAGTTCAATATTATGAGGTCCGTCGCCAATAGTGCTTGTGTTGCTTTATGGTAGTTGGGTTTGCTTACTGGATCTCATAGCCGTCAAGGATTTTATCTCCTGTCTTAAAATGAATAATGATAGAATGAAATGATTAACTGGCCCATGTTTTATAAATTAACTTTAAGAATTTAGAAAAGAAATTTAAAAATTGTTTATATACAACAAAAAATTTAAATTTCAGAAGAAGTTGAGATTTAAATGAAACTTAAGTTGAATATACGCATTAAAAATTAAATTTCGGAAAACAAAAGCTTTTTTCAAAGCTAGAAATATTTAAACTATGATCAGAACGTTTAAAATTTACATGAAACTCCCTCGGCCAATGAGAGCCTCAAGAAATTAAACTGCTTGACCAATAGGGATAGCAGCTATTCGTGGCAATGGTGTGAGTAAAAAAAAAACTTGTGATGTGCTTGCTACCTTCTCGCATGGCGAGAGGGAGCGCTGTGATTTGCTGTTGTGTTAATTGAATGACTTCGGTCCCGGGAGGGGTACCGTCGCCTTGTCCGGGTGAGAGAGACTCCAAAGACCGTACAGTCAATGGAGTGACTACGTTAATATGAGTCTCACCCACTACAAATAGATCAAGGGAAATATTAGTTTTATAAATTCAACAAATAATGTTAAGTATCACCAATAATAATTAAGTATATTATTTTTAAAAAATATTTTTATATTTTATTTATGATTCCTTTTAATATATATATATATAATATTTGAAAAAAAATAAAAACCCTTATATCTTTACACGAAATAAATTTAACAACCAATTCACCTATAAAAAGATCACTAAATCAAATATTTATGAAAATATTCTTTTTTCTCTCTCCCACACAATACTATAATTAAAAATCTATGAAAGAAATCTGACACCTCTATTTGTCTACGCTCCCTCATTAAACAACAGCTGTAGAGGGGGGGAGGGAAGAAAACCTATTCTTAGCATTCCCCTCAGCGGGAAATTTCCCCAGACGATCTGTAACCATGGCAACATAAATGACTATTAACTTGACCTTGGCCTTGAAAACGATTACTCGAGAGTTCTACAAATTTGCATATGACAGATAGGAACTCCATTTGAAGAGTTTTTTTTTCTGACTTCCTGCAACAATAGAGAAACAGCCGTAACTAGCACGTGCGGACTTGCATTTAATTTCAAACTGGTATTGATTTTTCTTATGCGCGTGGAATGTTTTGAGAGATGACTCATTTTCAGGCGGGAATGCGCATCTCGACTGCGCACGTTGATCGAGAGCGGTTAATATCTTGAAGACGTCGCCCGGGGAAAAGACAAAAATATCACTGCCAGACGAGCAAATTGGTTTTAGAAATTTTAGAGACGGTTTAAGTGGTTTGGGAATAAACTAAAAATATGAACGCTGACAGGAATAGGGTGTTTGGTTAGTCGGTGTTTTATTTTTTCGTCACGTTTTAGTTACAGTGTAGATTGATTATCCAACGTGCATTCGGAGCTCACGTTCCCGGGGGACTTGTTACGAAAAATATTAAAATGATAGCTTAAGAAAATAGAAACAAAAGAAATAAATATAAAAATTTATAGATTTGTGTCCGACTACTTACGGGACCATAATTTTTCAAAAGCGTACAAACGAATACTTTAAAAAAATATTTAGTACACTTAGTTTACAATACAATTACAAATTTTTTTTTCAGAATACAGTCGAACCGTTATTTAACGAAGTCTCTAAATCCCGAAAAAAGTTCGCTAATGGAAAATTCGCGTTATCTAGAGATTCATCTTTCACTATACTTTAGAAACCACATAAAACAAATTTAAACTCATAAGCACTATATATTTAAACAAAAAGTAATTATTTACACCTTTTTGTAAATTCATATATATTTATTAGAAAAAAAATTACCCATAAAAAAAGAAAGAAAGAAAAACTGCTTCACTAACTGCTTGTAAAGATTTTACACTGATTCTCTCAGATTAATAAAAAACTAAGCTTCATCTTAAAAAAACAAAATACCTCAATAAAAGAGAGAGATTAATGTCAGATGCCATTAAATAATTCGCGAATTTGTATATTGTCCTAAATCTACAGCTGTAGTATTCCTAAGTGAAATATTGGTGCTTTTACGATGGATGTTCTGATATTATCTTTAAAATGAATCTCTCAACCGGTTGCGTCCACGAACGCTATTAAATACGAAAGCAGAAAAAAGAAACAGTTTCTTTAATCCCTGCATATTTGCACAAATGGCAGTGCACTGACTGTAATCGTTAGATTAAAATAAAATCTTGTTAATAAATGAAGAAAAAAAAACTAAAAGCAAACAAATGAAGTGCGTTGAAAACTACCGAATTTGAAAACATGCAAATGTGAATCTCAATTATTGTCCTGAATCGTAGAAAAATGAACATTTTCTTTGTCATTTTTATATTGTCATGCTGTTTGTACACTTAAAAATATTTTCCCAAAGAAGTAAAGAGTTTTGTTACAGGTTAATAACAACTTTTGTTTTTAACTTGTAACATAAATATTATTAATAACAAGTTTTGTATTTAAGCCTACTTGTGAAAATTAAATCACACAAACACACAAAATTAAGAATTTTTATAATGTTACCTTTATCACAAAATACCCCTATACAAGTTTGTTTCTGAAAATAAATACTTGATAACAACTTTTTAACCTGGAAAAATATGATTGCCAGATTCTCAGACTTTCAATGTTTTTTCTTCTATCATAGATATTACTGACTTAGGATCATGGTTTCTATAGCTCAAAGAAATGCGCATTTATCCCGCAGTATTGATATTTCTCTCAGAATGTGTATTTATATTATACTCAAAATATACTTCTTGAAAAATACTTATAACTTTTTGTGTGTGAATCATATTAAAAGTTTACTATTTTTCATGCATATTCAAATACTCTTCGCAATTTTAAAATTAAAAACGATATTTTTATATAAAAAACTTTATTTTATAGAAATAAAATAAATTATTCCATTCATGAAATTTTTGAATTGAATCGTTAATAGTAAAAGGGAAAATCGTTTGACCTTTTTGCAGAGCAATTTTTCAACACTTGAAAAAACAAAACAAAATAGTCCAAATATTATTTCGTCTGTGAAATTTATAAAACGAATTATCAAAATATTTTCAAACCCATATGAATTTCTTTATTGCAGAATTTTAAAATAATATTTCTGTGTTAACTCTCCGGTGGCTCTGAAGCAAGTTCTTATCCGGTTGGGTATTGACTGGTTGAATTGGAGAGTATCCTCCTGAAGGATTGCTTGCCACACACGTTTCCCCGTTGGTATGGTGTGGTAGTTAGGAGAGGCGGGTTCGGAGTTCGTGTGTCGATTCAGACAATGTGGAAATGATCCAACAATTATTCTTACGCACTCTCTAAGAAAGGGATCCAGATAAGGTGTAGTTATAACAAGATGGGGCTCCAGCCCTCACCTCTAAGGTTTGCATAGTATTTTAAGAGCAGTCTTCCCCCTAGGACTGATCTTCGTGCAAGGGAACATAAACTGGCATTCGTAGTCACCTGATTCATCCTACCCTAATTACTTACTGTAGGCTTATTTCAAGTCCCTTGTTTACAAGGATCACTCCCAAACCCTGGAAGACATATATATGTAAACAACATCCGAGCCAAAACTGACAATATCCCTATCGATATACTTGAAAAGGTGGCTCAAAGTTTTCGAAGTCTACAGCATCAATGTATTGATAATGGAGGGCGACATTTAACAGACTAAACTGTGTAAATTCAAAATTCCAACGTTGTGCAGTTGGCGAAAAAAAAACAATAAAGTCGAATAAAACATGTAGTACGTTTTATTGCATTTTCAAAAATGGAAGTTCCCACGCCTCATCCTGTATATATTTAAATATAAATTAAATAACATCTTCATGAAAAAAGCAGTATTTTTTTAAAGTTTTGTTTCCAGAAACTCCCTCAATTTGATGAATCTTAAAAAAATTTCTGGAATATGATAGTATTTTAAATCATTCTTGCTATCTAAAAAATAAAGTATCACGAAATGTACAGCGTGTTAGTCATAGTCTAGAAAAATCAACAACAAAAACAAAATTATTTTGACTTTCGAAACACGTGCCAGAACTTTCCAAACAAAATAAATTTCAATCGCTTTGTTAACATTCAGAACTATATTTTCAGCTGCGCAGTTAGTGTGTTTGCCTGAATACATTAAGCCTAATTTATGACAAAAAAGAGGATTAAAATGTGTATTTGTTTCCGTTTGCTATTTTCCAAAACCGTTATTGAGTTTAAGGTCAATGGAGGATTCATTTTAATTGCTCTGTTGATACAGAAATTCCATTCCAAATAAAATTATTCCCACTTATTTCAAATTTTAAAAATCGTTTGCTCGTTAAGAGGAAAATAAAATAATTAATTTAACTGAGAAACAAATTATCGTTTGCAAAAAGAGAATCCTGGTATTTGCATAGTTAAAAAATGTTTTCCGGAAGTAAATTCTGTTGACGCAAATTTTAAATTATTGCTTGCGTTTTAAATTAACAGAATTGTATTTTTTTTATCGAAATCAAATAATTTTTTGAGCGAAACGTGATTAAAAAGGAATATATTTCCATATATAATGTGGTTATAATTTTTCTTTTAGCTTATTGCGCCTTATTGATAGCAACGACAAATTGTCTGGTTTTAACAAGAATATATTATTAAGGCTACACAGAACCCTTTTTCGAAAAAATTGTTTGGAGACATAAACAGTACAAAATAATTTATGTTTTATATTCAGATTATATTATTAAGGTGATTCTGAAAGTAAAAAGTCAGTTTGATCAGCCATTATTTTACTATTTTAACAAAATAAGTATTTTTGGAGTTTTTTCAAATTTTTATAAAATGCCCACTTTTTAAAATTTTTTTTAGTCATTTAAGCTATTTATATTTATTAGTTTATTGCAAACAAAAGTTAGTATGTATTTGAAAATTTATTCGTTTGTGATTTTTAATAATAATTTTTCCAGAAAAATCTGGAAAAAACACAAAATTTTTTAAAATAGTAATTTTAGCATTTTTTAAAAAAAAAAAAATGACTAGAGATCTTAGCCCAAAGTTCATTCTAACCTTTATATAGCATATGTTTGGGAGTACATACAAAAAATTTCAAGGCTCTATCTTGAACAGAAAAGAGCCTTTTTAGGATTAAAAAACACGTATATACCTTCAAAATTTAAAGTCTGAGAAAAACACATTTAAAGTTTGTAAAGGCATAAAACAGAAACCGAAACCAAAACCATAGCTTAAGAAAACTTCCAATATCTTAAAAACTAATTTGCTAAAAGATCTGAAGTTTGGTGGTAAGCTTCTCAATGATATGGGCCACAAGAAAATGCGAAAAAAAAAAAGAGAAGAATCGGTAATTATGAAATTTGTAGGGTATTATGTAGCCTTAATATTTATAATTCTAAGCGTAAGTACCCGATTTTCTGTAGAAAAAATATTAATTTTATTCTAATAGTTCCGATTCTTTTATATAATGTTTTATTAAAATATATATTCTCAACTCTCTCTCTCTCTCTCTCTCTCTACGCAAAAATAAAGATCTATAAGCTGGATTCGAAGATGCGATTGCTAAAACAAATATCGTATACTTCTGAATATAAGCCGATCCCTGTATTAGTCGAAAATGCGTTTGTTCTCCAAAAGTTCATTCAAAATTCGAAATCCGCATATAAGCCGAATGGGGAGGAAAAAAACAGTGATTTTGAAACAAATCGCTGAGAGGGGCTCAAATATAGGTGAAAATGTTGCCAAACGGGTAAATATTTTTAAATCAAATTGTAAAGTAAAACGCCAGACGCCAATGGCCATAGTTTTATTTCTGGTCACCATACACAAAGCTAACATATCTCTTCCATTCATTTGTTATCTTGATAATTTTGATGCCATTTCTTTTCTGGAAAATGAGTGGGAAGAGAAATTTGTATACGTTTCGTAATCGTCGACTCATGTTTCATGCATCGTAGGTGAAAATTCTCTCCATGATTATCATATGCATTTTAACATCCGAATGAGTAAATGTGAATTATGCGAACTATTCGGCACTGACACTGACTTTAACACTGTTCTGACACTAAAGGATTCGTGTTATTTTTTTCCAATAAAAGTTCTATCAAAAAAACTTCAAAAGTAAAAAAAAAAAAAATTAAAGAAAAACCTTTTGGTTAATATTTTCTCCGAGATTAGCGGATCCGTATTTTAAGCCAACCCCCTCACTTTAACTTTTAAAAAGTTCCAAAAAATCTCAGCTTACTCACGGGAATATGCTGTACATACATTAAAAATCCCATTTAAAAAATTTGAAGCGCTTAAGTAACGGATTCAATGTGAACAATAATGTCATTGAAATTTGAGAAAATTTTAAAAAGGAAAAAAACTACTTTCAAGATTTTTGAAGTTCCTCTAAATGATGCCGATTAAGAATTGTCGAGACTGACTTTTGAAGCGGTAGACAGACGGATATTTCAGCAACTGCTGGCTAAATGTTGAGTAATAGCTTCCCTGATTTTGTTGAAGGCATTTTGCCACTCTAAGAACGTTCAAGGAAAACGCCCCATTTATTCTTTTAACTCGGTTGTTTCTTAGTTATGAAAGAAATACATTATATATATATAAATAATAATTAGTCATGATAGAGTAAATTATTCCAATTGTTCAAGTATATTATGTTTTCTCTTATGACATTTTCACCGTTCACTTTCTCGTGCAATTCATCGGAGGATTTATTTATTTTATCCATTTTCTGTAAAGGGCAATTTTTAAATAATTATGCATTGTTATATATATTTTTTGAGTATATACGATTTGTTTTAAACTAATAGTGTGGTCATTAAATACGTAAGCTCTGTGTAAAGTAATATTAAAGGAAAAGACCCAGAATTGAACTTATTCTACCCAAACGCGAATCGCGTATCTCTCTCTCTCTCTCGCTCTATTATTCATTGTGTTATTTGCGTTTGAGTTGTTTATAGTGATAAATAAAATAATTGGAATTCTTCATGTCGCATGATCCTTTAGTTCCTTCCATACCTTTAGCTGGGTCCCAGGGTAGAAGAGATCAAAACGCCTTTCAACCACTACCAACTTCTAAATTCATTTGCCTGACAAGATCGACAGTTTCTTCAATCACATTACAAAATTCATCAGGCACTAGCACTGATTCCGCCTGATTTTCAGTGATGAAAAAAAAAAAAAAAGACGAATCGACGACATTTGAAAAACGCGTAACTCCGAATTCGCGTAAGTCAGGGTAGCGTAAGTTGAGGTATAACTATATATTAAAAATTTTATATATGATGCCGTTAAACTGTGAAATCCGTTATTTCATAGAATAACTAAGTATTTCATGAAATAACACTACAAGTCAGTTTAAGTATATAAAATTATTGAATTTTATGATATAACTAGGTATTGTATAGAATAACGATTACTTTATCGTTAAAGTATGAAATACGGCACTCGAAAGTTCTTTGAACCGATTCTAGCTGTTTTAGGAAGGATTTTTCCGATTAGGAACTAGAGATGGCCGAATAAAACAATTGAACTCTAGATATCAATTCAGTATATGACAGCAAGAATTAGTTTCCTTAGAAGTTCCAAATATTGACACAACGCTTCGATCTGTTGCGTCAGCTCAAAATTGCGGAACTGGACAAGATTTAAAAAGTGCTCGTGTAAAAAAAAATGTGGACTTGTTTCAAAAATAATGAGCATTTCAATCCAAAGTGTCATCACAGAAATCCTTGCTCTAACAAATAATGAAAAATAAAATAAAGGTATATCATTAAATTTAAATTAATAAGTCTTACATTTTTGTTTTAAAAGGTTTATACAATGTTTTTATGAAGCAACAATTTTTCTTCCCAGCATGTGTATTTGTTGATAATATTAAAATATAATCTATTTTTGCAACATATTCCCTTTTCCCCTTTCTGTTTAACTAATGTTAGCAATATGAGCAATAATAAATTATATCATCTGCTTTCCCTTATTATTTATCAATTATTCTTTCGCAAAAGAAATGAAATTTATTTTTCAGAGTGATTTTAGCTATTTATGATCCATTAATTATTAAAATATCTTTGAAATGGTTTATTTTTCACTTAAACGGTTTACCCATAGTTATTTCATAGAATACCTAGTTACAGTCGACTCTCGATAATTCGAAGCTGAAGGGACCAATGAAAAACTTCGAATTATCAAGAGAGTAGAAAAAAACCCCAAAATACTCGTAAATTTTTTTTTTTTCTAACACATTTAAAATTTGAAACTATGTAATAAAACAACAATTGTACATATGTATTAAATTATGCTTAAGTACTTTCAAAATGTACGTATTATACAGTATAAATATTTTACAGAAGTTAAAAGTCCTGTATTAAAAGAATACATTCATACACAATTCTACGCATCTCTTCTTCACAATAGCGGACCATCCTTTCTGAACACATGTGTCGCAAGGCCACGTGTTAAACGAAAGATGTGGGCGATTGACAACAGGTGCGGTTGGTCTATTGTCCACTTAAATTAATGAAAACAACAAAAGTGTCTTTTCACCTGAGGAACCTGAAAACACTAACAGATGGTCATCAACGGGGTTACGTTAGAGGGGAGACACCCAGAGACAACACAACTCAAAACTTGTAAGCTCCAACCTCTTAATTACAGGACTGCACATGATAGTGAGTGTTCGAATTGTGGAGAGTTTTAAAAAATAACTTCGAATTATTGCGTATTGTGTAGTCTGGCCAGCCACAGATTTTACTTCGAATTATTGAGTGTACCCAAACGTATTGTTTTAGTTCGAATTATCAAGAATTTTTCAAGGGGACTGAGCATATACTTCGTATTATCGAAGGTTTGAATTATCAAGAGTTGACTGTATTTCATAGAACAACTACGTAATAGTTATTTCATGGAAGTATGAAATTTTTCATCTATTATATACTTTAACTGACTTGTCTAGTTATTTCATGAAATACCTAGTAATTTTATGAAATAACTGAATTATACACTTTAACTGTAACATATATATTAATCGGGTACTCCTTGTTATTAATTTCGTTTTAGAAATGCACAATCAAAACATTTTGGAGATCTCTGCCTTATACTACAAAGCATGGATTTTCTTTAACGCACTCCCGTTCAATTTTCAAATTCTGCTCTGACGCGTGTCGGAGAAAATTATATGAAAACAGGAAAGCCAATCAATAAATTCATTTACTCGTAAATGATAACACAGCGAAGGGGAAGCTTTCCGCATATAGAGTTTCGGGTCATCACTCACTTCGCAATTTGATCACTCATTTGCGTGAACATCTACATATATTTGCACGTCATAAATAATCAAGAGGCGGTTTCGTTGCATTTTGCTTGAGTGCCAAAATAAATACGGAAGTGGATTTCGCATTCAGTGTTGATTTTGGATTAAAACAGATGTAAGAGTCATAAATACTAGTTTTAGTCTTAATTTTTCCGAAAAAAATAATAGAATATATCAACTATTTTCATTTTTGTGTGTGTGATCACCTTTTCCTATTTTAGTTAAAGGTATCCAACTACTAACTTTTTTTTAAAAAAAAAAAGAGATACGGGGATTTTTTGTTGTTTTTACATTTGTTTAGTTTATTTTATGAAAAATATGCTAAAATTAAGAAGAGAAAAAGAAATTATAATTACTAAAATGGGAAAAAAGGGGTAAAAATTGACAAAAAATAACATAAACGCGGCCCATTCTGTACCAAACGTTTATGAAAAAATTTTCAAATTTTCAATTCTGATGTTTTGCTATATATATGTTATTCATATATGAAATGACCTTCAGGATAAGAGATATTTTAGTTTTTACTAAAACTAGAGCACATTATCTTAGTTATTATATAAAATTGCTTAGAAAAACAGTGATTATATTCACATAAGGGACTGTAAATTTTGTAATAAAACAGTGATTGATAAATCTGAAGGTTAAAACACTTCTACGATTATACAGAACATATACAAAAAATTTCAGGTAATTTTTTTCAAAACTTTTTTGGCAATCGCTGGCCCCATTTGAGCATTTAAAAAAACCACATTTCGAGTAAAACACGTTTTAAAGTATGACATACATATTTCTTGCTAAAAGTAATGGCATCTGCTTTTACTAAAACACTTATAGTTTTTTCCCTAGTGAATAGAAATTAATAAACTTAGTATTTTTGTAAAGAAAATAAGCTGGTCTATAAAATAAAATCATAAAAATTTTTTTTCTACTTTTGGCAAATTTCACAATTTTAAGATAGTTGGATACCTTAATGCCGGTCATAAATCTAGTAAATACGTAAATAAACATGAAATTGGAATTTCCTTCTCAATGAGAATCTAATGATTTATGTAATGATATATCATAATGTTAATGACGTAATGATGACGTAAAATTATGATTTACCAAACGATTTACTTTACAGCGCTTGATGATATAATAAGGAAATGTGATTTCTTAAGATTATTTTGAAGATTTTTGTAAATACAATGATGTCGTCTGAAGATGTTTGAATTTCCTGTTGTACTGGGTATTCAAAAGGAGGTTTGTACAGTAAGGGGGTATGGGCTATCTCAAGTCGAACAATATTTATTATGGAACTTAGAGAGCGGAAAGGTGTCAATTACTGTGTTCAAACAGAACTGTCAACACAATAAGTAATAGTTTAAAAAAAATTAAGAAACACGCTTTTATAGTGAATCGAACTAAAAAGTAAAAAAAATAATTCTTAATATCAGAATAAAATGATTAACTAGAAAATTAATGTTATTGGGGTAAAAACGTGGGGTGCTCTACATTAATTGTTATAACTTCTTACTAGTTCTACTCCGAAATGCTGAGTTAGTGTAAATATAGTTCAAAGCACGTCGCGCTTTTACCACAATTACATTAATTTTCTCGTTAATCATTTTATTCTGATATTAAGAATTATTTTTTTACTTTTTAGTTCGATTCACTATAAAAGCGTGTTTCTTAGTTTTTTTTAAAACTATATAATTTATTTTTTAAAACTATAATTCATTTTTTAGTTTGATCTACAATAAAAGCATTTTTTTTTTAGTTTTTAAAATAATCATTTATTTATTGCTGAATTTATCCTTGAGTTAATCCTAATGTTAATTTGTATCATCACTTCTAAATGTATTGTTTTATAAAAATAAAAAATATTTAGCAGTTATAACATAAACTTTTTTTCCCTTCCATTTTCAGAAAAAATAGACAATGGTTTAGATTATGGTGAGAAACTGCTGACGCACCCACCCTCCCCTTTCTCACATAAAGAACACTTTATTTTGTTTGTTTTATTTGTATTAACAAGTGTATTCGCTTCTAGGGTTGCTCTTAATTTTTTAGTTGCAAATCTGGAATTAGTCATCAAATCTGGAAATCGTTATTCCTGATGATCTTGATCAGGACAATGGAACAAAGTTATGAAATTATTGTATTGCCATCGGTCCTTGACAATTGTACAAAATTTCGAATTAATCTGACCTTTTAAAATGGGTAAAAATTTATTTCAAAGATTCCGTTACATACAAGTGAAACTTAGAAAAACATGTTAAAAAAGGCAGGAAAATAACGCGAAATCTTAAATTGCTTCAACCCATATTTTATAACTCCTTGCCCCAAAAAATCAAAGAAAATACTTAAAGTGGTACTTAAGCTTGCACAATTAACAAAATCGAATGACAGATTGATGCACCCTTTCAATCAGTTATCCCTAAAGTGGGGTATGCGTACCCTAGCAGACAGCCGGAGGCATAATTGAGGTACTAAAAAAGTGTAGACCCATGTTCATTTGAAAGAGTGAATGTGAGGTTCTCTCGTTAGTCGCTGTGTCGCCTGAGGTACTTAATATCCTAAATGCGCTGGGTTTAAAGCGCATGCGCTAGAAAACTGGAAACTATGATTTCGGGGAGATGCAATCTCTGAATGTTTAAGGAGGAAAAAGTATTACAAATTAACCGTATTAAATTTTAAAAAAATGTTTTAAATTTTAAATTTTTATTTCTTTAAAAAAATTAAATTCTAAAAATGTAAATTTGCGTACTAATTTAAATGTATGTATATTGTTTAAAATAAATAATTTATTAATAACACGATTTCTGACTGCACATACACACATATACACTCACACGCACACTCACACATATATACTCACACACGCACATACACACGTATACACTCCCTCACGTACATATACACCCACCCACGCACGCACACATATATACACACATGCACACTCACATATATACACACATGCACACTCACATATATACACACATATATACACACATGCACACTCACACACATATATACACACATGCACACTCACACACATATATACACACATGCACACTCACACACACATATACACTCACACACGCACACACACATATACACTCATACACGCGCACACACACATATACACTCACACACGCATACACACATATACACTCACATACACATATGCACTCACATACATATACACTCGCACACACACATATATACACTCACACAAGCACACACACACATACACTCACACACGCACATATACACTTACACACGCACACACACACATACACTCACACACGCACATATACACTTACACACGCACACACACACATTTGCTCACATACACACATATATAATATGTGTAATCACACAAAAATCCAATTATTTTATTCATTTATTTTAAATATGTACGCATTTACATTAAATTGCAAATTTACATTTTGAAATAAAATTTAATGCGAGTAATGTGTAACATTTTTTCTCGAACGTACAAAGGTATTTTCTCTCCAAAGCTTCCAGTACCTTCATGCATATATGCTTTAAAACAGAAGCATTTATGGTATTGCTTTCCCCAGGCATATGCACAAATTGAAAGCAGGCATATAGACTAATAAAGGAACTTCTCACACTAACGTGTTACACGATCATACACTCAGAAATGATCATAAGCCTAATTCTCTGGAGTACCCTAAGTATCTTTCTGCGTACCCTGTGGAAAACGCACCCTTTTAGGAGACCACTGCTCCAGAGAACTCCTGGAGTACTGTTTATCCTGTCTGCTACAGGTTGGGGCGCGGGAACTTCATATACAGAACATGTTACAATGATGTTCCTAGGGAGGTGAGAGGCTGGGGAGGGGTTTGGTGGAAGAGGTAAGGGGTGCGGGGAACTTTCTATTCAGAGCATGAAATAATGATGTTCGTAGGGAGGTCAGGGGCTGGGGAGGGGTTTGGTGGAAGAGGTAGAGTGGGATATTTGTGTTCCTGCCCGTCTTTGTTAGCCCGTCAAATATGTTGTGGTCAAGTCAGCAGCGTGCTTTTCCCGTGGAGGCATATTTCTCTAACGGTCGGTCGGTGATTGAAATGCAACGTGCCTTTCGTCGTCACTTCAATATTCCTCGACTAGGTCGTGTTTCTGATCGGAAATGTATTTAAATGTGGATAGATGCCTTCCGAGAAACGGGGATTGTCTCCAAAGAAAAGAAAAGACTTCAGAAGACCGTTAGAACACTTGAAAATGAAAAACGAGTTCGTGTGCTAATTCAGACTGGTGTGTGACAATGATCCCACAATTCTTCTTATACGCTCTCCAAGAAAGGGATTTTGACAACGTAAGGTTTCAACAAGATGGGGTCTCTAGGGTTTCCATGGCTGTTTTGAGAGCAGCCTTTCCCGAACGACTGCAAAGGGGATGTAAACTGACCTGCGTGTTTTCCTGATTTATCCCCTCCTGATTATATCCTGTGAGGTTATCTCAAGTCCCTGGTTTACCAAGATCACTCCAAGACCCTGGTAGGAAATTTTCGAAATCGACATCATCAGTGTATTAATAAAAGAGGGTGACATTAACAGTTTAAAAGTGTGTAAAATCAAAGTTCCAGCGTTGTGTGATAGACAGAAAATAAAAATAAAGTCGAATGAAACATGTATGGGTTTTATTACATTTTCAAAATCGGAAGTTCCCATCCCCCAACCATGTACAACAAAGATTCGCAGGATATTCCTCACCGGTCACAGGCAACTAGAACACCAATGCTTCTATGTGTTAAACCACAAGAAACCTGGGGCTCCTAGATCAGGAGAGCGTGTCGGCCAAGCCCTAGGTCCTTCACGTCCAATCCTTCGTGGGGAATATGTGACAATCGGAAGAAATCAGATTACAGTAGAAAAGTAAGCTGGGTTTCATCATGTATTTGTGTGGCGAGTGGAACAGTTTGTAATACACTAAGAAGCACTTGCTGCAGGAAGAGATATAGAATTTACCCAGCAGACGTTAAAGTGGTTTGTGACTCTGTGCCATAGGGCCTGGGTTTGAATCCCGGAGAATGTTTTTGGTATTTATAAATAAATATATTTTGCCTGTGTGGGACATGGGGTCACTCTAAATATTCATGGAGCCGCAAGTCCTCTGGAGAGGTTGGTGGAAGGGGAGGAAAGGTGGGCCCCCTGATCCCCACAGGGTGTTCTTTTCCAAAATTGAGGTGGAACCGAGTCAAAATGCTGCAAATAACAACTGATGTAATCTTGCCAAGATGAATTTAATGGGCCTCAGTCGCGTGGCATAAGAAACAACAACAGACATTGAGAACTTTGCTTCTTTGTATAAAAAAAAAACACTTCACTAAAATTTAAATGATGTTTCATTAACTTGTAAATTACATTTCTTATTTAAATAGGAAACGTCAAAAAGAATGATAGATCACGTGCTCAACAATTGTCAGTTTGATGCCAAAATGCGAAAGCAGAAAGAAAAAAAGAAATGTCAAAAACTTAAAAAAGATATGGATCCAAGAAAAGTTACAATACTCAAGGTTAATGAATTCATATCCTTTTTTATTTAAATCCTTTTAACCTCATAAAAAAAGCAAATAACTTCGCGGAACTATTTTTATTTGCTCAGACGACTTCATATTTTGGACTCCGATGTCAGTTAAAACATACGACAACGTCTACTCATCGCTGATAAATTGACTCTTTTTCCCTCGCTTTTACAGCGTTCCTTTTTTGTGTTCTCTCACGAATTATTTATTTATTTCTTTTTTTAACGATCACGTTCTTATTTTAAGCGTGGAAATTTTGTGCGAATATTTTTTTATTTTTGTCGTAAAATTCTCTGCTCTTGGAGATGATTTCCGTTGAATGCGATTTTCGTAGAAGTACGTCATCGATTCAAAACGTTCGATAAAAAAAAGTTTGTATAATGGCATCGATGTTTGATACATTGACCTACACTGTCGTGTGTTTGAACATATCGCTAGGGTTAGCGAGAAATCTACAGGTAAACACCCTGCGATTCCGATAACTTGTCTCTGGGTCTTTGACACAAAAATACCTCTGGAATGAAGTCAGTAAATTCTGTATTTTGTGTTTTTTTGTTTTCTGGCAGATTTTGGCTTTTAAAGCATGTCAAGAATTTCCTGTTTTCTAAATATACTGTGTGAACTCAAAAAAAATTAGCATCTTGACGTAAGTAATCCAAAAAAAAAAGTTACAGTTTGAATACTTTACACACACGTAATTTTTAAAATTTTTTAGAATTATTAGATTCTCCAAAGGACTATTTAAATCACACAAACAGTTTTAACTTTTACTCTTTTTTTCCAGCGAATGTCTTCCAGAATATAATTTATACAGATAATCATTCAAATCTTAAAACAGATAATGAAAAAGCAAAATCCCGCTTGCACAAGATGTTTTGTATATTTTATTAAAGAATCAAAATTGTACTCAATGAAACATCTAAAAAAATGCATATATATATACATGCATATAAATATATAGCTAAATAATTATATTTATATATGCAGGTATTACAGAGGTATCTCCGTTTTTCGCAAAAAGATCAAAATAATTTTAATCAGGTAAGAATTTGATTAATATTTTGAATAATTTTAAATGAATTGCAAATGGAAAGGGTGATTTAGCAAATAAATATATATATATATATATGCGTGTTTGTGTGTGTGTGTGTATTTGCGTGCGTGTGTATTACAGATATCCCCGTCTCCGTTTTTCGCAAAAAGATCAAAAGAATTTTAATCAGATAAGAATTTGATTAATATTCTGAATAATTTTAAATGAATTTCAAATGGAAAGGAAAATTTAGCAAATAAAATAGCAAAATCAAATGGTTAAATATATTGAAAAACACGGTATTTCCCTGTTTCATCTGTCAGTCAATATATAAATATTTTTTAAGTAAAACAAAAACATTCTACGCCACTGTGAGAGTCAATTATCACAAAACCCGTTCATAGTGGATCTCTTCAACAAAAGACACATGCTTTCCGAATTTCAAGTCTAATAGTTCAAAAGCGGGTATTTTTATCTATAACACCACCTTAATCCTTCGCAGCCCTTTTTAGGAGTCAGTTTCATCGAAATCCATTCTTTGCAAATCTCCTCTTAACAACAGCAACAAAAATGTCAGCCCAATTTAAAATTTGCAGGTTTAATATTTCCCTTGACCTTGAGATGAATGAAAGAGTTAGTGTAAAAATCGCTTTTCTCCTACATGCATAGATTGATTAATGTAATATTATTATCATAATACGACTTATAATAGATTAAAAAAATTTTATTTAAAGAATTATATTCGATTTATATTCCATTTATCTGTATTAATGTGAATATTATTATAAATCTCTGTAAGAGAGAGTCTGCTTAGTCAAATTCTAAAGAAGTAATATAAAAAAAAATTTTAAGTCAATTCCTGTTTAAGCCAACAAAGAAAATTTTTTATTTTAGTTACTTTTATTAGACAGCTACAATTTATATAAATATGTATGTACATATGACAGATTCAAAATATTAAGTGACAAAATAGAAAGCGATTTTCCATTTTCCTTTCTATATATCGTGTTGAACTATTCTTTTTTTGTTACTATTTATTCTTTAATTAAATTTAATTATTCTAATAAAATAGTATAGTTAAAAACACACACAGTCTTAGAAATTAAGCCATCCTAGGTGGGATTCGAAACCACGACCTTTAGATTAAAAGTCCATTGCGCTACAGGGACACAACGAACGGGTTTCCTTTCTATATATGCTGTTGGACTATTATTTTTGTTTGTTACTATTTATTCATTTTTTAATTTAATTAATGAATTAATGTTTGAAAAATCTGTATTAACATCAAGTGTCATCCACTACAAGTTTAAAAAAAATGTATTTGAACTTGATTGGATGAATAGAAAGTTTTTTATTAACAATTGAAAATTTTAACAAGATATATACATATAGGGAGAGAGTGAACTAATAGTAGGAACTGAAAATGCTTAATATATCCGGCATTAAATTCCTTTTGCAATTTATTGGTTATGATGTTTTTAACAACATAATTACTCCACAGTGACCGAATAGACCAATACTTAATTTACAATAATATATGAAGAAACATTCATTTTCCATTTGATTTTTATGAGCTTTTCTCTTATATTCATTTATAAATTTTAGAGGAGAGTTTCAAAAAATACTTATGCATCAAATTTTAATACGAAATAGAGTACGTATGCTAAATTTTGATTGAAAAGGCCGTAATGACAGATATTAAATTTCAAAAAGTGGCATTCATAAGAGAAAATATTTTGAAAACAAACTGACTGTGAGGCGCAGAGTAAGTATATTTTCAATAAAATATTCCTGTTAATTCATCCTTTTTGACAAGGACATATAAATTTTTACATGAAAGTAGGACACACAGGTGCTGGAGTTTCTTCAAAATAAGAACGTTAACATAGATTTCACGTATGCTACTAAAATTTTTACAAATTTACTACTTTCATGTTAAGTTTTGTTATTACTCAGAAATTATTTTCTAAGCGCACCTGTGTTTTCAAACTTCATGCAGCTGTTTCTTTTCTTTTTACATCATACCTATTCGTCAACGGAAAAATCACTTTAATTTATTTAGATGTTTTTCATTCAATGCGTATTAGTATAAGTGTTGGGCAAACTTTTACGCATAGTTATACAAGCACATTTTTGTTTATTTCTAATGGGCTGTGGGATTGGTGTTTTACCATTGCAGTCCCAGTACATTCCCCAGGAGCTGGTATCTCTTTTTAGTGCGGCACCTTATAGGCGGATACCAATCACCGAAGGTAATTTTGACGCCCAGTTTCCTCCACAGAGGGAGGCACTTGAAATCTAACGATGCGAACCTGTACTAGGATTTAATTTTGCCGAGAGCCCTCAAGCCAAACAGACAATCTAGGGATCTTTTACATGTCGTAAAATCATACGACATGGGCGCTGTCGATTTTCTGCATCATGAAAATCCACCGACTTAGGCCGGGGTCGAACTCGCAACCTTCGGTGCAGAAGGTCAGCGACAAACCAACCCCGCCTCCCGGCGGGCTAGTAATACAAACATGTTACTCATATTTACATCAAGAGGTTACGACATAACTTATAATTATGCTATTGGAAAAGATAACATATTTGATTTAATACAAATGCAAAATAAGGGGACCTTCTGAAAAATGATTTTATAATTAACATATATATTACAAGGAGATAATAATTAAAAGTTCTACTTTCAAAATGCTGTAATGTGTTAATTGACATCGCCGTTAATATTCCTAAATAATTTTACAAGAAGATTATGAAAGAAAGAATGGCGAAGTCTTGGAACCAAGAATATCTCATTTCAGATAAAGGGAGCTAGCTTAACAAAGAAATTTTTTGCAACTAATAATATGAGACTGTCCTGCCATCATGTTTATACTAATTACAAAATAACCCAATTTCTAACTGGTCAAGGCAACTTTAAAAGCTACTTGAGGAAAAATTTAATTTTGTTCCGTCATCTTCCTGTGATTGTGATATTGGTAGTGAGGAAAATGTAGAACATGTGCTCTTTCTGTGTTCTAAGTTTGAAAGAGAACGAAACACATACTAAGACTGGCTTTCAACGGACTTAACATAAATTGGCCTCCGAATCTTCAGCAACTTCTTTCCACCAGAAGCGCTTTTAAAGAGTTCTGTGGATTTGTTGTAAATATTTGTAATTCTTCGCATAACCTCAAAGTATTTTTCTTCTTTCCTTTGTAAAGTGTGATTAATACTTACTTCTGTGAGCCCCGTGTGATACTTTGTGGTGTACCGGGATTTTATAATTGTTTTCAATAAAAAAAAATGCTGTTAAAAAAGAACCACTATTCTGAACTGAATATACTAGAAAAGAGGGAAAACAATATGGCAGTGTAGCGGTATCATCTATATAAGCCAGTAATAGCCTCCGGACTGAAATAATCAATTTGGTTTAGTGGTATGTTGCGTGCTTACAGAACCGAAGGTACCGGAATCTAACCACCTGATAAGCGCGCCATTTCAATAATAACCGATTTTTCACAGTGACTGTAACTAATATGCAATCATTCAATGTAAAATTTCAAATAACTAAATAAATTGGTACTTACTTATTATCGCAGCCGAATTGGTGACATTATATGAAACGAAGCACATGGTTGCCAATTCAATACGTACGACACATGAGAAATCGGGTTTGCCAACTTTGTGAGTTATCTTGAAAGTTGCCATTGTTGCAATAGTGCGTAAAAAAAAGTACTAATAAATCAAATAAACAACCGATTAAATCTAATCTTATACAAAGAAACAAGAAAATTTAATCCACATTTAAGGAGAAAACCCCACTTGATGCAGAAAAATTTCAAAATGAATGCTTTGCGTCCATAAAAAGAAACAGGCAGAAGAATTTGGTGTTTTAATGGTGGCCAACAAACTTTCCTCCAGTTAAAATGTAGATTTGGGGAGCCCTTTTGATTTGGCAATTATTCTTCGAATTTGGCGATTTTTCTTTGAATTTGGCGATTTTTCTGTAGATTCGGTGATTTTTCTTTAGATTTGGCGATTTTTATCTAGAAGTCATAGATAGCTTGGCTATCGAATCCGTTTGCCAAAAATACCTACAGCTATATGAAGTACCTTGGCGAACGATTTTGGTCGCCAAAAACACCTAAAGCTAAATGAAGTACCTTGGCGAATGATTTTGGTCGTCAAACGAAATTCAGATCGCCAAGCCCTCCCCCTAATCTACACTTTAACCCTTTCCTCCTTGAGCTTCTTATACGGAACAAAAATCCAGTGAATTCACAACTGACTGTTCTTCCAAAATATATTACGAAATGAAGAAAAATGTAAGGGTATCAAATAAATATCCGATGTTACAATAAAAAGCAATCACATTATTAAGAAAATGTCAGACCATGTTCGTTTCTCTGCCAAAAGAGTGGTATGACCGGAAAGAAGATTTGGGGAGGCAAAGATACTATTTTTCAATAATGCTAAGTAAATAGGAGGGATCTCGTCGACGAATTTTTTTGCCACATGTCGCCAAATGAAGAAATTTGGCGGTAGAATTAGGTGTTCAGAGGCAAATGTAGCCAGATCTAGGATGAGCACGAGTACTTGAAGAGATAGTACTAGAATGACTTTCCAGCCAATATAAGGACGATGCAGGAAAGCAACATTGGAGTATTAGAGATAGACAACAACTGTTCACTCATTTATCTTGTGCATGGATACTGGTATACCTGGATACAGAAGACCGGTATTTTGAGCCATTTATACAATTTCATAAAACCAGTATTCACAAGCTTAAATACCGGTTTTTCGGTATTTATAGAAATTTTAAAAATTGTCTTCACTATATGTTCAGAGATCACCAACTTAGCAAAATAGTATAAGTTTTTGTTTTTATGTCTCCCTAACGGGCGAAATAAAAAAGACTGTGAATATAAAGTTGCATCGTACAATCAAGACAAGTGATACAATATGTGAATTATCCAAGGAGAAGGGCCAAAACTATCCTATTACAGCTCAGAGCGATACTGCACACGCATAGGATTCGTAGTCTGATATTCGTATCTGTGAAAACAAGGTTGTAGTTGTGAAGAAAGTGCGTAATATTTTAATATTTTTTAAATTAGGGCGTTTGTTATTGAAATTGTATTTGCATATCATACTTGTATTTACATATCCTCATGATTTTATAAATGAAAATGGAAAAGAGTAAAAGAAACTAACCAATTCAAATTTGATCAAGTTTATAGAAAATTTTCTTAAAATTTTTTACACACAAACCTTATCCACATTCAGAAGAATTCGGTATAATTATCGAAGAGGATTATACCACTAATAGATAGTGAACAGGAAATTCCGAAAGAGCGTTTTCGACAGCTGGTAATTTTTGCACATAATTACGTTCCAGGCTTAATGACAGTACAATTAATGCATTATGTTTTTTAAGATCTCATTTGAAAAAAATGAGTATTAATATTACAGACTGAATAGTGATATTTGCTCTTTTTTTGTGATTTAAGTAAATAAGATGTTTCATTACCTTTTTTGTGATTCTTTATATACTTGTATAATTTTAAAATGACAAATTAATTTTTAGTGGTATTTACACCCTCTAATAAAACTGGAAAATAAAACAAAGAAACACATGTATTTTCTTTCTTTTCCTAAAACTTCTATTTCCGGTATTAAAATCGGTATCGCGGTATTAAGATCTAAAAAATACCGAATACTGGTATTGAACTTTTGGTCCGATACTGCAATCCCTACATGCATGATATTGTGATTTCAGATTTATATTGCCTTGCTCTATATTTATGCGAACTTTGAATTTGTATTTTTTGGATTGAAACATGATATTTGATTGTTGCCATTATTTTGCCTTAAAGTAAATCTTTTGAATACATTAGAGAGTTCCAGAAAACGTTTGGTTTATTCCGAAAGAATTTACATGTTAATTACGTGAACTTTCACTATTTTTAATTATATGTGAATCACATCGCATTTGGTATCAAGAGTGAGGTACTAGAGTGATTTATATATCTTCAAGAAAAAGCCATGAAGAAGCAACTTAATGCTTAAGCACCTGAAGAGTATGCCGTTAATACCAGTAAATGCAATATTTGGATATTGACTGACATTAGAAGTTCTATTTAATATCTAAAGAATTGGACGATGATTTATGATAAACCTGACCTGAATATTCTACTACTCTTGCTGAAATTGGTCCTAGTAAATCTGTAGGTCTCCAGTGGATCCCTTCCCACGGTAACGAGAGTGCAGATACTCTTGTAAGAAACGGGTTTGATCCTCTGATCACAAACTCTACAGATCTAACCCCTTTGGAAATCTACTCCCTCCATAAAAGTAAATTACTGTCCACTTGGTGCCTCCCACCAGATCGTTATTGGTATGCTGCTATTCGCCCAGGACTATTTCTATCGTGCAGCGGACCCAGGACTCTCCAATTGGTCTTGGCGAGGTTCAGAAGTAGATATTTGAGAAGTATAAAGTTTTTCCTTCGTTTACTGTTCCCTCCTTGCCAGCCCTTCTCATCTTCTCGTTTGTTTGAGAGCCTCCTGGAAGCAATTGATGACTGAGCAGGAGAGGATTTTCGAACTACCTGTGCGACGAGATCTTTTGGACATGATGTAGACTTTTCTACATCAGGGGGATAAACAACAACAACAAAAATAACTTAATGCTTTAACGGCTGTGTTCAAGACGCTATTAGATATCGTTTCCCAAGCTAATGGTTAGGATAACAGAACAAGACTCGTGTTATTGCTGAGTAAGTGCTAAATGCCATTCCAGCTGCACAATTCAACGATTTAGATTCCAACTAAAAGGCAGCCAAATGTCGTTTCGGTGGTGGACATTTGGCTGGTTTCTACCGGACTGAAACGAAATCGAGAAGAAAAAAATCCGGTTAAATATTACAAGGAATTAGCCACAAAATTAGAGAGGTTAATGGAAGTTGATTTTTCTGCATATCCTACAGAATATTTCGTTGTAACATTAAAGATGAAAAAACGCAGTAAGCCACCAGACTTGCTTGCAGAATTAAAACTAAAAATTTTAAAGCTGCCTTTATGTTTGCCATTGAACTGGAGGTAGCGACATCCCCCTCAAAGACTACTAAAAGATTTATAATTGCTACCAGATGTTTCAAAAGAAACCACAGAACATCCCATACATCTAAGAGGGAATCTAATTAATTTAAAGAGCGGCTAAAAAATTAGCTATACTTCTTCAGAAGTCGGAGTTAGGCGCGTTGGTAGTGTAAAAGAAAAAGACACTTTCATAGGTAATATACGGTTTGGGAAACATTGGGCCCTGCCAGAAATCAGGAAAAATTACATTCAGGCTTTGTACAAGGCGAAGGTCGTTTTTTCTTGTGAGTACCTCCAAAGAGATTTTCCAAATTTCAGATTTGTGTGGAATCTATAAAGTACTTTACATCGAAAGAATCGTTAGCAGTGTCCCAAACTTGATTTTTACTGACATGGCAAGCTACACGACCCAAGTAAATACTGAGATAGCTAGGTACCTGAAAGAGAAAATGCTATATCCTACTCCCAGGATCGAATTAAAGACTAACTAGGGATTGATAAACATACATGGAAAATTTGATGCAGTTTTAAAATGTGGATCCATTGTTTTCAAGCATCGAGGATATGTCAGCTAGATATGTTCTAAAATAAAACCTTCAGAAAAGAGAGGGAGAACAAAAATTTGAAACTGGGCTATAATTTTTTTAAAAATTCCTAGAAGAAGAGACCGAAAATACCGAAAGTTATATTATAATCTGTGTGTGTGTGTAATCTGTAAGAACATAAATATCAACTCATCAGAACATTTAGGTAACACATTATGAATTTTGTCATCCTTAGAGTCAGATTTGTCTACCTAGCACGAGTAATTTCAAATATAATATCATGTATTTACATCATTGTACACACAGTGGTGTATATAACGGTAGGGCTTAGAGCAGCGATACTCAACCTGCGGCCCACCGGGCTTTTCTGGGTGACCCGCTCATGGCCCTAAAAATTTAATTATTTAAGAACAATGTATTTATAAAATTTTGCGGGAAATTCTCTCAATAAAGCAACCAAGTCGGCCAATTTTGCTGTCGATGTCGTACGGGTGCGAATTGCAAGATTTTTTTTTCTATTTGAAACTGTAACGGTTAGTAATAACAAGTAACAGTGAAATAGGGAATGAACTGCAGTTGTGACCATTTTGTGGCTGAAACTGATTTTTAATTATAAACAATGAATACTGATTTCAGGCTGGAATTCAGTCAAAACTCCTCTTTGCTGTCATTCTGCAATTGATAAAAAAATGTTTGAAATAAAAATAAGATAGGCAGTGTAAAAAAAAATTCAAATTATCAAACGGCTTGGCAGTTCTGTTTGTAAGGTCATGAATGAAAGGGAACAGAAACTAATTCACAACTCAGTAAAAAAATGCATAAAAACGGAGAAAATTTAATATTTTGATCAATTTTCCACATTTTAAGAGTCCAATACTGCCTTGGTCTTAAGGTGTTTTTTCCGATTAATCCTCATGTTGCGGGCTGCATGAAATATTTGCTATATGTATGCGACCCGGGGGGGGGGTTGAGTACCCCTGGTTTAGAGGTTTACCCTTCATAGACCCACATATGTTGTTTTACCTTAGAGGTTACCCCTCGGCGTTTTCGTCTACGTGTTTTTTAGTATCTAACACCCCCCCCCCTCATAAAAGAGAGGTTTGTTTACGTTATAGTGCATACATTTGTTATGTATATGATTTATTTTACATGATGCATTTTAACCTCGTTTTTAAAATACGAGTAAGTATTTTAAACATTCACTTTTGACGTTCGAAATATATATGAAACGGCTTTTCCACAATCAATACTTTTGAATATCCATATAAACCATTCTTAAGAATTAAAACCTCAAATTAAATATCTAACATATGTATATAATCTAGTCATTGAATTATAACTCCTAAGCCTTTTTATAACCCGATTGGCTGCGATAAGAATTCTACAAAAATGTTCCAGCGCACGATTTTTTCATCCACTTTCAAAGCATTAGCAACTCAAGTGTATTCATTGTTTTTGTTCTTCCAGTTCAGGGTGGAAAAGGTGAGTCAACAGCAAAGAATACAAGCAATACTTGGCTTTCTGCCATGAAAATACTGTGTGCGTTGTTCTTTTTGTATTTCAAAAGCGCGGAATTCTGAAAATTAAAAAAATATATATATTCGACTTTGTTTCTTTATCGTCTGCTCTCTTGTCTAACAAATAAAGTGATTGCGAAAAAAGGGGTTTTACGGTAATGAAAGAGCAGATGTTTAAAACAGGCGTTGTATTGTTTTTATTTGCTGCCTTTTTCTCTTCAGTCAAAACTAATAAGGTTTTTCCAGAGAGTATCTGTATTATGTACGAGGAAAATTGTTTCAGATTAACAATGAATCGGTTTTTAATGACTGTTTCCAAATCGTGTGAGGGTTTCGACATCCATGTTTCTGGTGTTGTGATGATGAAATATTTAATTGAAAATCAAACAGTCTTTTTTTTCCCGAATAACTTTTGAGAAAGGTTTTCAGTTGATAACATGAACACATATTGCGAACGAAAAAAAGATGTTAATTATCTTTAAGAGTTGATAGTTTAAGCCTTTTTTATCATCGAAGGAAAATTTAAATAAGGATTTTAAAAATGTTAATGTTATAATGTGAGGGTTGCTTCATACTTTCCGTGCACATTTTAGACAAGAGAAAATTCTTGCTTTAATCACTGTGATAATGTATTTTATTTAATACAAAAAAAAAAGTGTGCAACCGAGTGAATTGAAATTTTTTTTCAGAATTACAAAACCTATACTTATGGACCTATGTTCTATGGTATATAGATGTGTGCGTGAAAGGGAAAAATAAAAATAATTAGTTTACAAAGTGAATGAAGTTACGGCTTTTGAGTTTTTTTAAGGTAAAAGATCAAATTTGTGTTCATTTTAGTGCTTTTTAACATTTATTGTGATGAGAGGGCACATACTAAATAATAAACATTAGTAACATGTTCCAGCTTCTTTAATACTAAATTTTTTTAAAACCCTACAGTCGAAATAACAGCATGATAAAGCTGAAGACGGAAAAAGCTTGGATTGGACTGATTCGCAGTGAGGGAAGGGAAAGCTGGATTTACGAAACGTTGCAATGTACATTGTGCTACTCCAGGGGAGGGCAAATAGCTGTCCCAAAAGAAATTTTTGCTTTCCTCCAAGACAATTAGACAGGCAGTGGCTTATCGGAGAATATTAGGGCCCCTGCAAAGTTAGGTTTGGGGCCCAAGCCAGATCTTACAAAGGGTACGTATAAGTACGTAAGCCAATCTTACGTACTTAAAGCCAATTGACGCCAAGTACGTAAAGCCAATCTTACGTACTTGGCGTCAATTGGGCTTTGGGCCCCCACCAAACGGGGGTGTACGTTACGCCACTGCAGACAGGGTACATTTATCTCATAAAACTGATTCTAAAATTAAATGTATTTGCAGCTATAGATGATATGAAATTAGCGCAATAAATAAATTGAATAAAACTGCCACTATTTCATTTAACACATTTATTGATTTTTTATGGTACAATGTATACCTTTTCTGAGATACAACGTTGACTAAAGAATGATATCATTTTGAAAACGAGCAGCTTTCAGATATCTATCCACTGCTTCCACAATATAGCTCTCGAGTCAAATCTCTCTCTCTCTCTCTCTCTCTCTCTCTCTCTCTCTCTCATTGCCCTCTTATCAGTACTTGCATTTCACATCTTGCCTTTACTCATCATTTTTTGGTTATTTATATTGAAGAAAAATAATTATTTTAAGTTTAAAGTGATCTAACCAAAGTTACGTCTTACAATTTTTTCTAATTTTGAAACTATTTTTTTAAAATTATTTTTCTCCTTATCTCCATACCACAGAACATCTTTTCCGCATATGATATTTTTCTTTCTTTACTGCTATTCACTCTTATGTACAATTAAGGTATCCGACTACTGGCGACAACTCTTTTTAAAGATGGATATATGGATATATATGTATATATATATGTTGGTATATATATATATATATTTGTGGTTTTTAAATTTGCTTAGCACGTTTTAAGAAAAATATGCTAAAATTAAGAAGAGAAAAAGAAATTATTATTAATAAAATGGGAAAAAATTGATAAAAGTTTACGAAAAATAACATAAACGCGGTCTATTCTGTACCAAAAATTTATGAATATATTTTCAATTTTTCAATTCTGATGTATTGATATGTTATTCATTTTTGAAATGACCTTCAGGATAAGAGATATTTAAATTTTTACAAAAACTAGAGCATTTTATCTTAGTTATTATATGAAATTGGGTAAAAAAACAGTGATTATATTAATATAAGGGACTATAAATTTTGTAATAAAACAAGGATTGATAAATCTGAAGGTAAAAACACTTCTACTATTTTTCAGAACATACTCTAAAAATTTCAGTTCTTATTTTCAAAACTTTTTGAGGAATCGCTAGCACCGTTTGAACACTTTCAAAACACACACACACACACACATTTCGAGTAAAACGCATTTTAAAGTATGACATCTTGCTTAAAGTAAAGACATCTGCTTTTACTAAAAACACTTGTAGCTTTAGTTCTAGTGAACGGAATACAATAAACTTGGTATTTTTATAAAGCTAATAAGATGGCCTATAAAATAAAATCATAATTTTTTTTTTGTAATACTTGGCAAAATTTACAATTTTAGGGTAGTCGGATATCTTAAGTCAAGCAGGAGATAGATAAAAAAATATGAAAATATAAAATACGCGGTATTTTTACAATATTTTCGTAATTGCCAGTCTAGGAAAAGAAAACATAACTATAAAAAATTATTTATATTAGAGAGAACTAACATGACGAAATATATAGAAATGAGACAAGTCAAACTCCATCCATTAATTAAAAAAAATTATCTAAGTTTTTGAACTACATCACAGATCAATAAAAATGTAAATAATTTTATGATAATTTCTACAACCGAAAGAAATCCAAAGTGCTACAGTATTTGAATGCATATCGTAGGTCATTCATACCCATAGGTCACTGGGTTGTAATGACCTGTCGCGTTGTGGGTCATTGGGTCAAACGATTGTAATTTATTGAGATGATGCAATATGAACCTGGATGTCGTTCCTCAGTGGCCTTGTCGATCGATGACCTGATGGTGGTGTAATCAGGATTAAAAAATTAAAAAACTAATTCTTACCCTGAGGCTTGATAAAAAGTTTGACACTCTCAGTTCTTTTTGCGGTTTCTTGCTGGCATTTAATTATATTTAAATTATTACCTGCTACGAACACTCCTTTACATGAAGTGAAGTTGTGAAGATCAGTTTGAGTTATAGCACTACAACTCCAATTATTACGTACGGCAGTCTTTGATGGTATGACAACTCAACCTACTACCGCTGGATAATGAACTCTTAAGATCTCGTTACAGTTAGCATTAGTAGGAATAAGTGATATTTTTTAAACTTATATCAACCATTATAATAATGATACCTCATTAGCTTCCTGGTCGATATATCGCTGTGTAAGCTGAGTCTAATTTTTCTTTTAGGACAGGATTTATCTATCTATCAATCAATCTATATACAGGAGAAAAGTGACTCCCTCACTCACTCATTACTATACATCTGAAACTACAGGCTTGAAATTTGGCAGGCATGTTTTATTTCTTGAGTAGAGATCCACTAAGAACGGGTTTTGTAAAAATAGATTCCCAAGAAGGCAAGTAATTCCCGTTTTAGATCTATTAGATCTACCGAATTCAAATTTGGTAAGCATGTTTTATTTGTTGAGTTGAAATCAACTGAAAACGAGGTTTCAGGAATTAGACTTCAAAAAAGAGTTCTGGGGCTCTATAGATAAAAAGTGCTCGGTTGTGTACAATTAGGACTTACAGACTTTGAATTTGGCACACTTGCTAATTTTGTTGAATGGAGATCCGCTACGAACGAGTTTGGCCGAAATAGATTTGCATGGAGTCCGGAAATTCCCGTTTTCGAACTATTAGGTCTACAGACTTCAAATTGAGCAGACAGGTTTCTTTTATTGAAAAGAGATCCTCTAAGAGCGAGTTTTGCGGAAATATATTCTCAAGAAGATTGTGTAGGTGTTATTGATTTAAAATATCTTGTGTTTAAGCTATCAGACCCACAGTCTTAAAATTTGTCATGCATATTTCTTTTGTTATCAGAGATCCACTAAGAACGGGATTTGCTGAAATTTACACCCAAGTGGGGGGGGGGCTTGTAGGGGCATTGGAAAAAAATTCCATTTTTGAACTAATTTACCCAGAGACTTGAAATTTACCAATTTGAAATTTGCATGTTTCTTTTGTCGATTTGAATTCTGCTATGAATGGGTCTTAGGGAAATCGACTCTCGGGAAAGAGAAGGGAGGGGGGGGGGTACGTGAGCGAAAAATACATGTACTTCCATTTAGTGCAAAGTTTTTATTGCCGAATGTGAGTATTTTTTATGAATAAAAGTGTTGCATATTTTTAACATACCTCGTATTTGGAATATGTAACGGTACAAAATGGAATACAAATTTATAATATTGGACACTTTTAAGTCTAAAAATATTCCATATTTGAATCCATTCTTCAAATTAAACGTTATTGTTCTAAAATTCATTTAAGCCTAACTGTGTTGTTACGTATGCCACCTGATCGACATTAACATCAGATCAAGGGCCACGAAATTCGACTCGGCTAAGAGCTAGATTTTTACGCCTCTCGTTAGCCCTTGTGCTTGAGCACAATGCAGGTGACAATACGATAAGCCTAACTGTAAATTACAGTATCGATGTTTCAGGCTCAAAGCCAAAACATCTCAAGATAAAAAAAAAATCCCACGAATTATAATTTCATTCTAAAACTTTTCTCGAAACTCCACAGCTACTTTAAAAGAACAACACATCCCCATCCGCCACAAAACCAACCTCCAAATTAAAACTAATCCTCTCTTATCCAATTTTAACTGCCCCCCCCCCCCCTCCTCTTCGCGAATCGCAGGTGCTTACTTGGAAATGTAATTCAATTTATCTTCTTTTTCTCCCAGTCGACACAATTAAATTTAGATTTTTAACGAATCTTCTCTCGCACAGTGAATCAAGCCGTCAGTTTTCGGGTTTGTGACTGTGAATGAAGAGATTTATCTACGTGTTGTTTTGATGATCGCCGGACGATGAAGACATTTCGTGGCGGGAAGCCATGGAAAGTGGTGTGATGGGTGAACATTTTCTTGTAACTTTTGGCAACGGTTCAAAAGCGTGAGTTGGTGGGAGGTAAAGCGGTGTAGTTGGTTGCCTGAGTGCACGTGTGCTCGACTTTTGTGAGGGGTGGTATATGTATTTAGGTATTGTTAATGTAGTTCATTGACCAGTGAGAGGTTTGTTAAAGAGATTTATGTTGCTATTAGCCGTTACCCGCGCCTGCTTCGTTGGGTATTTCTAATATAAGAATTGTATATAAAGATTAAGCTTTAAAGTTAGAGAGGAGAAAGAGATTAGAGAGAGGTTAGACTGCTACGGCTAGCAGTGATTGATTAAACGTGAAGTGAGGCGTGGATACTTTGTAGCTAAACATTGTAATATTAAAGTTGACGATTTGTCAATTGAGAATCAGATTAGTTTAGAATGCTAACAATTAGAAGGTATTTTCCTGGACGTAAGTGATCTGTTTATTTAAAGTTTTCTCGTACTTCGTCTGTCTCACTATATTGTTTTCAATATTTAGTATTTAGGTGCATCTCTTAATTTTGGTTCATAAAATTTGCCTTGTTGTTCGTATTGGAAAATAAATTGAAATTATATTGACTATGGTTAATCTTCCTTCCGACCCCTGCGCGCTGAGGGATTAGATAACTCATCTCTCTCAACAGGACATCTAAATAATAATGTCTGAAACTGAAGAATTATCTTTTACGCTCCCGTAATCCGCTCATGTAAAAGTGAATTTTCGCAAAACCCCTATTGCAGTGGATCTGTACTCAACAAAATAAACATACTTGCCAAATTTAAAGTCTAATAGTTCAAAAACAGAATTTTTTTATTAATCAGCCTCGTAACCCCCTTTGAGAGTCGATTTCCAAAAGACCCAATCTTAGCGTATTTCAATTCAAGAAACGAAATATGCATACCAGATTTCGTTACTGTAGGTTTAGTAGTTCAAAAGCGGGAATATTCTTGTCAAAACGCCCCTGTAATTCCTCTCTATCCCCATAGGAGTCGATTTTTTGTAAAATCCGTTCTTAGAGGATATCTTTTCAGCAAAAAAAAAAGTAAACATGCTTGCCAATTTTAAGTATGTGCATCTAACAGTTCAAAAACAGGAATTTTTTTTTATCTATCGTATATCGCTCCTTAACCCCTATCAACCCCCACACTTTTGGAAGAGGATTTTTGCAAAACCTCTTTTGTAGTAGATCTCTACTCTATGAAAGGAATCTGCTTACCGAATTTCAAGACTGTACGGCGAGTAGTTAAAAATGGAAGTAATTATTTATTACGCCCTTTAATCTCTCACCCCCCCCCCTTTTAGGGGTCGATTTGCACAAAAAACAATTCTTAGCGGATCTCTACTCCATGAAAGGGATATGCCTGCTATGTGTGTGATTTTCAAGTCTGTAGGTGTAATAGCTCCTGAGATATCGTGATGAGTGAGTCGCTTTTCTCCTTTATATACCGTAAAATCCAGCTTATGACATGCATTTTTAACACAAAAAAATAAGATCGAAATTTAAAGGTGCTTAGAGCATTAAAAATAAAATTAGAGCTTTAAAAATAAAAAAAAGAGGGGAGTAGAAAAAATTAGACTTCTACATTATATCGAAATACTGTTTATTTAAAAGAAATAGCGTTCCGTGAACTTAAAGGGCTGTAGTTCTAAGAGGATACTATTTTTTCTACAGCTTCTGGTATACCTCGAATTATTGACTCCAAAACATAAAAAAATTGCACACGTCTATGTCAGGTTCCTTCGTTAAAAACGGGCGCGCGTTATGCGGCGAATATACTTAATTAAAAAACTAGGCTTGAAAGTATATTGCGTGTCATACGCCGATTTTACGGTACATAGATTTCTCCATTCATAGAATCAGCCGGTAAACAGTTATAATAAGCGAACTAATTTGAAAAATACCAAGTTGAGGCTATTTGTTGCTTACAACGATTTTAATATGCGGAGGAGGAGTTTTAAAAAAATTGTGCCTTAAAAATGATTAAAAACTATAAATTGAACTATTACTAAAACAGTTTAATAGCACTGAAGGACTAAATAAGAAAATCAGAATTTAATATATTAGTCTGATATTTTTGTAATAAATAAATATTTTTGCAAATCTGAGTGGGGAAAAAGCTGCTGACGACTTCAACTATTTGAATAATAACAGGGATGAACAGATGACTATGCGAAGACAACTCGAAGAATATACACAAGAAAAATATTGTAACAAACTTTTTACGATATTGTAACGCGCACTCGTTATAAACGATCTTTATGACGTTCCAGAAACTCAGATAGATTAAAGTCTTTCTCTCTCATCGCACAAACAGATACTCATCTTGACTGAGGTGTCTTCTGAACAGAACATTAGAAAGGTTGACGCCAGATTCTTCTCGATGATTCCTTGGCGATATCATATTTTTCGCCAAATGTGTCGCCAATTTGGTTGTCCTCGTCACATCTTTGATTGTCATTGTCTTGTTTTTCAAATTCACGCTGGGAAACGAACTTTGCCAGTAAAACTCATTGTTCCCACAAGGAGTATTGCTGCAGGGAAAATAACATACGTGGCATGTTTCAATATCTATTATATTTTCAGATAAATTTATTACTGATAGTGATTAGTATTTACAATAAAAGTTTATTTGCTATTCATTTTGTTTATGAAATTTTTTTTCGATCCGCATTATTATTTAGTAAATAGTACTGCAAGCGTAAAATAGTATCCACACACTTTCAATAGAATACAGCAGAAGCCGGTCGAGTTCTTTCTTAAAAAGAGTAGTTAAATTAATCTGAAGAAAATTCAGAATGATACATAATATTTTGCTCTACTTCAAAATAAAATAAAAATCACTTTTTATGTTTAGATGGAATGAAGATTTCTATCCCCAGGACAAAAAAGATTGAAAGAGAATGAATGATAATACTGTTGTGATTGATGAGCTATCCCATCCATCCGTGTACGAGAGTTAGAAAGAAGGTTAGCCACAGTCAAAATAAACACAATTTATTTACAAGTCTCAACAACCTCACAAACCTGAACAACCAAAGATTAGGAAGTGCACCCTAAGCAAAAACGAGAAAGACGATATAAGTAATCTTTGATTATAAATTTAATCACTTACTTTAGGAATGCCTTAGCAATAGACATTCCAAATAATCTAAGATACGTCTAAGTTGATCTGTTCCAAGCCGACGTTAATCCAATTTAAATATCTAATTGACAAATCGTCAATCTTAAATATTAAGCAAATAATCTACCGAACACTCTCACCTATCTTTCTATTACTTTACGTTAATCGCTCACTGCTATCATTTAGCTTCTAACATCTCTCTCTCTCACTCGAACCTGGAAGTTAATGTTTAAATATAAGCCTTGATTTGCCTGTATCACATCTTCTTCTTCGGGAAAAAGTTTTCAATAGAATAATATTTAAAGAAAGAGTTTCCCCAAGAGGATTTTTAGTAGGAGGTACGCGAATAGACCCATTACACTGTGACCGATGATTTGTGCAGGAACAAAACACAGGTCAAGCAAAAAAATGCTTACTAAAATATTTGATACTTACGTATTATCGCAACAATCGCCAAATCTATTAATAACTCACCAAGTTGGCAACCCGCATTTCCTATGTGCCGTACGCGCTGAATTGGCAACCATGTGCTTCGTTTCACATAATGTCGCCAATAGGTTGCGATAATACGTTAGTACGAAATATTTTTAAAGCATCATCAAAAAAATCTAACAGTGTTCATTGTGCAAATCATGTACAAAATCTATCATTATTCAGCTTCTATTTTTCCTCAATCGATTCTAACAAAAAAACATGTGCTGTAGCACGTGTGCAGCAATATTTTGCCTCAAATGATAGTCTTCACGAACGTAAAAGCGTGTTTTTGGCACATCAATTCTTATTGCAGTGAAGCAAATGATAAACTCGTTAAATAAACTGGTTTCACCCAAAAATTTTATCGGTTCTGTTGAAGTTAATAACAGTTATTATCGTCTAGCAATAATATAACAAAGAATCACTTTTATCTTGTACGATGAGTAATGGCATGAGTTTATAAGTTCTTTGGAAGAGCTGCAATAAATTTTGCAGCAAAAGTTTTAAATATTACCAAAAGAAGAAATTTTCTGACGTATAGAAAACATTTTTTACTTTTTCTCGTGTTTAATGTCATATAAATACTTTTAAAATGAAATGGAAACAATAACCAAAATAGTACAAAATATGCCAGTTAGAGACATTGACAAATATTGGCGTGCTTTCTTCTCATAGCTCGCCAAGAAGGAAGCTAAATGAAGAAATATAAAATGGTTTAATGATTTTAAGACTAATATTATTATAGCTTCGCGAAATTTTGTATTATTTCAGCATTTTTAATGCGGTTGTTTGAATTCCTTTCAAATATAAATTTAAACAATTCGTTAATTTTTGCCTTAAAAATACTTATTTTACGGAAATTTAATTCTATTATATTTCCAAACATGAAGAATGTATGTATAACTGCAAAATTGTCTATAACGATAAAATACTTAGTTTTAGTGTGGATCGCGAATATAAAAAGAAAAAAAAAATATTATCAATCGAATCCTAAATATATGAAATTAACTATGGTGTTGAGATTAGGAGAAAAATAATTAAAATAATTAATTTCCAAATTTTATAGTGCCGCAAAGGGATTGATTTTTCAAAACAAAGGAAAAATAATTATTTTTCTTTAAGTGATTTTAGACTCAAAATAATATTATTTTTCTATCAGTATAAAGGATGATAATTGATAAGTGAGTATTGAGAAGTGAATAGTACAATGCACATTGCAACATTTCATAACCCTACTCTCTCTCTCTCCCCGCACCGTCAAATCAGTCCGATCCAAGCTTTTTAATTTAATACGCTTTTATAAGTTTCACTTGTATGTAACGGAATCTTTGAAATCGATTTTCACCCGCTTTAAAGGGTCAGATAAATTTGAAATTTTGCACACTTGTCAAGGACCGATGACAATACAATAACTTCGTAATTTTGTTCCATTGTCCTGATCAGGACATCAGAAATAATAATTTCCAGATTTGGCGACTAATTCCATATGCCACTTCCAGATTTGGCTACTTATTGTATATACCATTTCCAGATTTAGCGAATAAAAGATTAAGGCGCAACCCTAAAAGTGAATACACTTGTGGTTAATACAAATAAAACAAACAAAAAAGTGTCCTTTATGTGAGAAAGGGGAGGGTGGGTGCGTCAGCAATTTTCCCCCATAATATAAACAATTATCTAGTTTTTCTGAAAATGGAAATGAAAAAAAGACTCGTGTATGGGGAAAAAAATAATTCATGTTCTAACTGCTAAATATTTATTTTTATAAAGCAATACGTTTAGAAGTGATGATACGAATTAACATTATAACAATACGTTTAAAAGGTGATAATACGATTGACACTTAATATTTCTTCTTAACACACTTTAATTTGTTTGACCTGTTCTATAGAGACGGAATCTAATATAAGGATACGGGACTCATCCGAGCCCCCATAAACGGAGAGAATAAATACACTTCAGACCCGTTAATTAACATCCATTTAAGAGCAAGACTAATTCCATCAATCACACGTAATTCCGCTGAAAATATCAAACTCAAGGATAAATTCAACAATGAATAAATGATAGCTTAAAAAACTAAAAAAAACACGCTTTTATTGTAGATCATCTGCTTTATCGCATCTTTTCTCTGAAAACGGGATCCTTTCAATGACATTTTCTTTACCGGGAAATTCTAGAAGTTGCAGAAAGCCAGGCTCAGCGTTGATAGTGTTCAGTAGGTCCTGTGCAACTACAAGATGGAGTTCTTTCTGTTCCATCAACAGAAGCTTGGGTACCAATTTTACAGCTGCTCTGCGCATGATCACACAAAATATCATGAGGGGAACCTCTACTAATTTTAACTTGTTCAACAGTCTCTCATTTGGTCAAACGGCGATCTTTCACAACCATATATTCCACCTTTTCAACAACAGCTGCGTTTCGAGCAGTTTATGGCCTTATAGAAATCTGATCACTGTACCGACGTGCGGCTACTTTTGAATCGGTTAAACCCCTCCTTAATTTCTGTGACCTCCATAGCATCGTCTCCAAACACTTTCTGAATCCTACGAATTGTTTCACTTATAAAATCACCAAACTTTTGACAAAAAGTTTGATGCAGTATCCCTACTCAAGTTGGTGAGTCATCTTTCGACTATAACAGCACCTCATTCGATTGCTTGCAGGAAATCATTGGTACACTGGAACAAAAGGGAAAAATTCAAGCATGTGTATTACGCTGTCACTTCCCCTTGCGCACAGTGGCGCTATTTTAGAATCTGTACTATGAGCGGGAAACCTCCAGGTTGGATACTTTTTGAACATTGAAATAATGAAAGGCAACCAAAATAAAATAAAAGAGAAAAAGTAACCCTGTAATGATCTTGCCTGCGCGCCTAAAGGTTTGGAAGAAAGAGACGGAATACAAGCATGGTATTAATCACTTAATTTATTTACAGCAAGTTTGATCAACCCAAATTAAGAGATGCACCCAATTAATAAATATGAGTACAATTGACGAGGTACGCGAGATATGAGAAGACTTTAAAATACTTAGTACACTTACTTAATTCAATAGCTCTGACATCTTAGCTCTCTTATCTAGATTCAATCTCAAGTGACAGATCGTCACCTTACGTAATACAATTATCAATCACTAAATATCCGCGCCTCACATTCAATTCGACTAATCATTGCTCCGCAAGCAGTCTATCCTATCTTTCACTTTTAACTTGAAAGCTTATACTATATATAGCAGTCTTAATTTGCATGTTCGCGTTTTCTTCTTCGGAGGAAGCTTTCAAATAAAATAATTTTTAAGGACCAAAAATTCCCCAAGAGTGAGAAGATCGTGGATAGAGCTTTCACAACCCTTTTATTCAAAATGGAGAAATTAAGTTAGTTTAGTACTTGTCATTAATATCCAATTATATATAAAGGCGATGCGTTCGATAAAATACTGATCCTTTTATTTTAAAATATATTTAATACAATCACCATATTACATTAATAGGCAATAAGACTTTTTCTTCGTTCTTTTTGCAAACCGTATGATCATTCACAATAGATTCGTAAGCTTTTCTCAACATTGGTATCATAGGGCGTGATAATATCAATCGTCTTTAACCCTAAAACAAACATGTTCTCTTCAAGTTTTAAATACAAGTTTTTCGCCTCTACTTCTCAAAGGTGACATATTCCCCCCCCCATCGTCCATTTTTTTTCGCCCAACATGTAGGTATTCGTCCCTTATGTCGTTTCTTTCTTGAAGATGTTAATTAGAATCATACCTATAAGTTGTAGGTGGTCATCAGTGTTGTTGATCAATGCATTTTTTATCACCAAATGAAAATCGTAATCGTGTCCTTGCTTTGTTGAAAACATGAAATAGTTACCCACTCTAACGATGGGAAAAAGCATTTTTACTGAAGACGATATTTATGCATAATCGTCCTTTTTACTTGATAAATTAAATGCCATATTTGACGAAGATGTGATCTATTGTTTCTGCCTCCGTAAGTAACACGAAGATTGCAGTTGACTTTTTCCTTCAAATTCATGTATCATTTTTAGACGTGTTTTAGAATTCTCTACTTTGTATTTCGCTTAGAACACAATATTTTCCATCGTCCATCAATACAGAGAATTCAGTTCATTGTTGATCCATTCCTCGAAGCCTTTTCCGTCAAAAAATAGGTTTGTGTAATGATTCTTTTTTGAAATAAATCATAAATTTTGGAACCCTTGACAAAGAAACGTCAATTTGCAGTTTTTCAGGTATCTGCAAAGAAGGTGTACATTAAAGTTATCTTTCATTAAAAGTCCAAAAACATTGTAAATAAAATATTGTGCTGATATATTTGATATCTTCATCATAGGAGTAAGAAGTGTACGTTTTCCTTGTGAAAGCCAGTAATGGTTAACTTTTATAACGCAGTAATTTTCAATTATTTTACAAATTATTCTTCAATCTATTTGTGTGAGACATCTGCCAGCTGTGCATCGAGTTGCAATGCTTGGCAGAGCAGAAAAACTGCCGGGGAATGAACCACCGGAATTTGCCTCTTTTTTGGGCTAACAAAGACGGGTCTTTCATGTTCCGGTCGAAGTTCAACTGTTAGGTCCAGCGCTTCACAGATTTTAAGCAAGTCATAGGAGTAAACAACAGGATTTGATGTTGCCTGCTTTACTTTTTGTGGTGGAGCTTGTGTGATTTCTGGATTTGCGTCCTCTGTAGGAGTAAGTATAGCATTAAGTTCAAGTGCTTGGCAGATACGGTATACTGTGGCGGATCGTACAACAGGAATGGAATTGTTCGCATTAGTCGTGATAAGTGGTTCGGAAGGTATTGATGTTTCGACTTCCGATCGAGGTATTGGCTGTTCCTTCACCTTACAGTTTTTGATGATTTCAACAGCCAGTTCAAAGAGACATATCTCGTAAAAGGACGGCATGTCTAGTCCAAAAGCAAAGTATAATACACATTGAAATAAGTGCAAGACAATCTCAAAAATCAATTGGATTGCCATAGTCGCAACAAACGTCTTTCGTTTTTTAAAATGACTCAAATTATAAGAAGCTTTTAAATCGCAACGAAATATATAAACTCAAAACAATCAATGAATTTTTCTTCAATAATTACTGATAAATTATTATTTTCTTTGTTGATGCATTAAAAACCTTCATTGTTAAAAAATATTTTGTTCGGAATGTAGTTTGTTATAATCAACAATAAAATGTTAAGGCATTGTTGCTTTTAAACTATTATAGTAATTCCAGTTTTTCCCCCCAATACTTTACACTGTTTGTTCGTTATGTCATACATTGGAAAGCTGAATCTGACTTAACAAATCAGATTCTAAACGTAAATTTTCAATTAATACAAGATTTCTGTTTGTTTGGTTTTTCATAATAATTTATCAACTAGTTAGTTTTTGGTATGAGTTATTAATATTTGAAATACAATAATAAGTTATAATTAAAATATTCGTCCATTAAAATTCCAACAGCATGTTCCTTTTCAGAGTTGGAAAATCTTATTTTAGTCCAGACCTTTGACAGAGAAGAAAAACAAATTAACTTTTGCTACAAATTGTGCCAGCAGCTCATTTTCTGTATAGGACTTCTGTCCAATATGAGGATAATTATTTTCCAAAAAAAAAAAGGATACATTTCAAAGCACAGTTCCCTCGCTCTCTCCAAACTTTTTTCACGTTTTCTGCTTCATCGTACACTGTTATTTCGACAGTAGGTTTTTATTTTTGGAAAATTTAATATTAAATAATCTGTTA
Organism: Trichonephila clavata; assembly: GCA_019973975.1. NCBI lineage: Eukaryota > Metazoa > Arthropoda > Arachnida > Araneae > Nephilidae > Trichonephila > Trichonephila clavata. The sequence continues at coordinate 189,354 of BMAO01020429.1, forward strand.
AATGGAACTGGTGTTTTTTTCCTTGTAACTGAGAGGATTAATTGCAAAGAGAGA